>JAJIBD010031781.1:0-146687 GCA_021461705.1 Cryptotis parvus
AAGAGCAGGGGTAGGGATTAGCTGGGAATGGACCCTGAGACAAGAGTGGAGGGAAGCGGACATTCTGGTGGAGGGTATGTGTTGAAATGTTGTATGCGCATGAAACCTAACCATAATAAGATTGTAAACCATGGGTGCCCCAAAAGGTGTGTATGTGTGTTTGAGCATATGTGTCAGAACCCAGAAGTGCTCAGGGCTTACTCCTGGAAGGTTCAGGGGACCACGTGGAGTGTTGGGGGTTGAATCCGAGTCAGTCAGGTGTAAGGCAAGTGCCTTAGTCACTGTACTCTGGCTCCAGCCCATATAGCCTGGCAAGCTGTCCGATGTGTATTCTGATGTGTATTCAATATGACAAAACCAGTAATACACATATATGAATATATATACATGAATATAAATACATATAAATATGTTATATAAATATATATTTCAATGATCATATTTAAATGTGTATATATTAAATGTGTTAGACTCCTTGGTCCGTGTCTAATGCTGGAGATCAGAGGTGACAAAAGAGTATGCCACCTGCATGGCAGAGCCTGGCAAGCTACCCGTGTCGTATTTGACATGCCAAATATCAGTAACAATTATAGACCTCATTCCCATGACCTGGTGAAATGGTTTGAGGCTCTTTATGTTCCTGGAGCAAGCAGATGACCTTGGCTCTACTAGCATGAGACAGGACATATGGAGATCTTACTGGTGCCCGCTTGAGTAAATCAATGATGAATGGGAAGACAAGTGATACAAGTGATATATTAAATGTTTATGTATTTCTTAGAGACTCATCATTGTGCTGCTTTTACAGCTACTATTTCTCTCACCAAAGCTGAGAAACAAAGCATCCTTTGAGGACCATGTACTTAAAAACCTGAATTTTCTGGGGCTAGAGAAAGAGTACAGCAGGTTAGGTGTTTGCCTTGCACAGAGCTGACAGGTTGGATCCCCGGCTCCCCATAGGGGCCCCCATACCTTGCTGGAAGTGAGTCCTGAGCTCAGAACCAAGAGGAGTAAGCCCTAAGACCTACTGGGTATGGTCTAAAAACAAAAACCAGAACTGAATTCTCCTACCAATTGTCACTAACTCTTTTGTGTTTGAAGACAGCTGTTCTGAGGCCGAGGGTAGCTCAGTGGTAATGACCAGCCTTGCAGGGGTGAGACCCTGAGTTCAACCCTGGCGCCATCGCCACATGCCTTCTACAATCTGGCAAATTTGCTTTTTGCTCCAGCATAAGTCTCCTGCACACCACACCCAGTAAGTGTGTGCATGCAGTTGAGTGAACTAGACCCCTGTCCTCGCGGTAACTACCGCAACAAAGGGGCGAGAAGAGGGAAGTAAATGCTATTCCCTGCAGTGACTTCAGCCTTGTTACCTAATCAAAACCGGGTTAGATGGGTTTCGTTTCTCCTGTCTCTCAACCACCCCTTTCACCAGAAGGACCCCGCCTTCCCATGTGGTTGTAGGTCTAGTGTTAGTTTTATTGAAACGAAGCTACTTAATATTATTATTATTATTGTTGTTGTTATTATTATTATTATTATTATTATTATTTTGCTTTTTGGGCCACACCCGGCAATGCTCAGGGGTTTCTCCTGGCTCTGCACTAAGGAATTACTCCTGGCGGTGCTCGGGGGACCATATGGGATGCCGGGGGATCGAACCCTGGCAGGCATGGGCCGGCCGCATGCAAGGCAAACGCCCTACCCGCTGGGTTATCGATCCGGCCCCCCGAAGCTACTTTAAAATGCGATCCCCCCACCCCCACCCCTTTTAGGCTGAAATATTTAATCTATTCTGGTCTTTTCTGGCCCTAGTTTCAATGAGTGGACTGCCCCCTGGTGGACAAGAAGTGTCATGCTCACATGAAAACTCATTTGGGCTGCTTTAGGTAAGAATCTGAATCATTTTCCTTCCATGAGTTACATAGACTATCATAATTAACACTAAATATGTTCAATAATTAAAATCCACTGCTCTCATGTTCCTCTTTAGAACTCCTGGCATATCTTCAAACTCAAGGACAAGTTTCTCATTATCTTCTAGAGTAAATTTCATTTTCCTGGAGTGATCGGGCGTTGCGACAGCCAGTGAGGTTTTCTCATGGGTGCTCACAGATTAATCATTTGCATAAAGGGTAACATGGGATACCCGGATTACCCAACGGACTCGCGTCACACCTGACACAACAGCTACACTCAGATAAGCAAAGTGCTTTCCGTTTCCCGGCCTTTCCTCTCTCTCCTCTTCTCTGAAATAAGTACAGTTGTTATTTTTGTGCAGGTGGAGACATGGAAAAGGAACCCAGCTAGGAAATGCCAAAGCAGGAATTTCATCCCCCTGCTACCAGACTCTAGCCAGCAGGCTTTGTCTCCCTGTCCTAGGGACCTTGCTTATAAATCACAGAATTCGACAGGTCACAGGGATTGCTGATCTGAGCAACCCCTTGTGCTGTGCTCCCCCATGGAGACATTGTAGAAAATGAGGATTAAATTCTGGCAACCCCTTTTCTTTCCAGCACTTGATACCATGTTCACCACAGTGGCACTGATTAGAACATTGAACATACTAAGGGTGCAATAATTATCCAAGAGCTTAGATTCTTTTTGGTCTTGTTGGTTTTTTTTATCTTGTTTTATTTTGTTTTGTTTTGGGGGTATACCCGGCACTGCTCAGGACTTACTCCCGGTTCCAGGGAATCACTTGGGGTAACAATTGGGGTGCTGGGATGAAATCCAGAATGGCTGTGTGCAAGCAAATGCCCACTCACAGTTCTATCACTGTGGCCCCTGCTTCTGTCTTTATAGGGGCGGTGATTTTGAGCACCTGCTTTGCAAAGGATAAGATCTGGGGTTCCAGTGAGCACTGGGCCTGAGTGAGCACCATGGCCAGGGGTGTGTAGCTGCACTGCAGTGGGGTGCTACCATCAATGCTGCACCCTGTGAGTCCACACTCTTGCGACCTGACACCCAGGAGGGGGGTCCTCAGATCTCCCTCACTCCATTACTGACTCAACAGGGGAAGGAGAGGAACAAAAACAAAATCTTTTAAAAAAATCTCAACAGGTTAGGGGAGAAAAGCTGAGCAAGCTGCAGTGTGGACTCTACTTGGGGCAGGCCCAACTTCCGTTCCCGAACACTTCCGGGGAGTGAGCCCTTCGCACAGAACTGGGAGCAGCTTCTGAGCACAGCCAAGTATGACCCCCAAATCATAAATAAATAGTTTAAGTATGACCCCCAAATCATAAATAAATAGTTTGAAAGTCAGCTCTGTTGGGGTCTGGAGAGGGCTTAGTAAAGCGCCTGCTGTGCAGCTCGAGGCCACCAGTCCTATCCCAGGAAGCACCCCCATATGCCCAACCTTTGGGGGAGCCCCGGCATCACAACACAGTATGTGATCTTCAGGACACCACAGCCAAGTGTGTGTTAGCGCCCTGTGGCATTCCATAACTACCACCATCACCACCACCACGACAACTACCATTACCACAGCCTCCATGATCACAACCACCACAAACAAAATGACAACCATCACACCACTACCACCACCACAAACACCACAATTACAATAAATCAATGCAAGGGGAGTGGGAAAACTCTCAGCACTCAGTTTATCATCTTACAAAATGGTGGTGTCTTCTACATAAACCCAGTTGTCTGTTTAATTCAAATAGATCACTAGATTCATGATTCATGCTGGAATCACATGTAGCACCTCTAGACCGAAATAGTTTCTAGCCAGTTTGACCAGGAAAGTTTGTGTGTGTGCGGCGTGTGTATGTGTGTGTATGAGAGAGAGAGAGACAGACAGACAGACAGACAGAGAGAGAGACAGACACAGAGAGAAAGACAGAGACAGAGATAGACAGAGACAGAGACAGAGAGACAGAGAAAGAGACAGACAGATAGAGACAGAGAGAGAGAGAGAGAAAGAGGTGTTTGAGGTCGGCATCTGATGGAGTTCTGGAGGTCCCTCCCTGCAATGCCATGGATCCAGGCCAGAGCTCCTGGAAGTGCATTATCTCTCCAGCCCTTTTAAGCCATCTCCCAGACCCTGGTTTCATCTTTTTTTTAATATTTATTTGTTTGTTTTGCTTTTTTGGGTCACACCGGCCAATGCTCAGGGGTTACTCCTGGCTCTGTACTCAGGGAATTACTCCTGGCAGTGCTCAGGGAACCATACAGAATGCTGGGGATAGAATGCAGGTCGGCCACGTTGAAAGCAAATGCCCTTCTCTCTGTGCTGTCACTCCAGCCCCCTTATCTTTTTAAAGACACTATTTACAGTGGTTCAGATCGGAGGAGCCAGGACCAGGTGCATACACAAAGCAAACACGTTTGTGGGATCTCTGACTTCAGAATCTAGGCAGGCCACAGAGGGATTTATTGAAAATCAGTGAACACATAGTCCAGAACAAGACCTACACAATAAACTCTAATGCCCTGTGTGCAGGCTGCCTTGCCTGCCCCAGTCCTGGAGCACTCCAGAGACCTGTTGTTCTGATAGGAAGAGTTGCTCTGATTTCAGTCTCTCACTGGCATGCTCACCACCATATGTGTGTGTGTGTGTGGGGTGGAGACCAGGCTCACTCTCGGTTTCAATCCCACCGCTTTGTGCTTTAATTCTTTATTACTACCATTATTACTTGTTTGGGGGATCACACTGGGAGGTGCTCAGGGGTTATTCCTGGCTCTGTACTTAGGAGAGATGTGGGCCTCTGTTATAGGGCCTCCTCTTCTCTCTCTCCATCCCCTCTGGCCTTGATTTGTCAGTGGAGTTGGTCTTCCTTTTGGTAGCCAGAGCTATTTCCTACCAGCAGCAGAAAAAAACATTCTCCTCTTACACAGAAATATGGACTCTTGCCCTTCCCAGGCCACGGGTCCAATCCCTTGGTGCAGGACACAGGTCCTTGCATGCAGATGGGACTCAGGGGACTGGACAAGACCCTCACAGTTGCAACTATCTGGGAGTCTTGTCAACCAATTCTGTTTTCCTTTATACAGGGCCCTCTGCAGTGCCGGGGCTTCCAGGAACGGCACTGAATTGCCAGTCCTGTGTGCTACGATTAGGGCTAGCTCCCCAGGACCCAATTCTGTTTCTAGGAACTCTGGACTTTCGGAAAGAGGCTGTGAGGTGCTTGGAAACTGCATGAGCACTCTGGGTACAATCACTTGCTGCAAGGACATTTGGCAAGATACAGAAAAAGGAGACCATCAGGGACCCACGAAAAATGCCATGGATTGAAATGAGCAGGACTGTGCCTAGCAGTACTGCATTATACTGCATTATTGCTTTGTCTTCAATATGCTTTGAGCCGGTCATCTTCCTGCTTACCCCTAGGCGGGGTACCTGCTTACCTTCCTGCTTACCCCTGTTTCAAATAAAGTTAGTTTGATCCAGTATTTGGGGCATTTAGTAAATTTAGAAAGGGAAGCCATTTCAGCTGACAATGCCACTTTTTGTACTTAATTTTTAAAAATGTCATTGAATTATTTTGTTTTTGCGGTGATACTGGTGGTGCTCAGGAGGGATATTTGAGTAGATATGGGTTGAACCCTGGTCTGTCCCACGCAAGTCAAGCATCCTACCTGCTGTACTATCTCTCTGGCCCCAGGCAGAAACTGTTTTGTCTGTTTTGGGGCTCTGGGATGCTCTAGGGTTACTTCTAGCTCTGTGCTCAGGGATCACTACTGGCGTGCACAGGGGGTACCAGGGATCCAACCCAGACCTACTGCATGCAAGTCAAAACGTGGAATCAAAACGCCCTATCACTTTGGCTCCCGCCAATTAACTTTACAACGTTGTCTTTCACACAGAGACCCAAAATAAAATTCTAATGGCAGTCAGAAGTGGTTTAACATCATTAATGCAGGATTTAATTAAGCTTTCTCTCCCTCCCTATTTGGGAGGGGCGAAGCTTGCCATCTGCATTCACGCAGAAGCACAAGCATGATTGAAATCAGACTGTCTGGGTGTTGGGGACACAAAAGAAACCTTTGAAAGCTCTGATCTGTGCACATGAGCGCCAAGAACCAGCCCTCCCCCCACCCCTGCCCAAACAGGACCAATCCAAATGTGCAACGCTGTTCCCATTCACGGGGCATCAATGTGCCTTTTTAGTGGTTTCTCAGAATCCCAAGAAATTGTGATTACATGGCATTTGCTTTTCATTTTCTAAAGAATGGGTAAAAAGCATGCAAGTCCTCTTCACAATGTGAAGAGAAGTATTTTTGATTCTGGTAAACTGCTATTCTCTGATCAAAACTACATAGAAAGTGCCTTTACGATACCCCACAATTCTATACATAATCGTCGCTCCGTAATGTGGGGGGCCGGGGGACACTAAAACCCTAATCCAGCCTGGAAAAGACCCCCAGATGGTTATTGTTCTTCCCAAATGGCCACTTTGTCAGGGACCGGTATTCATTCTAGTGATAGCAGGAATTTATTTTCCTTTCTCCAGAGATCCCCAGAGTTTTCCATGGTGGGGGAGGATTTCCAAGTAAAGCCCCCACAGGTTTTGGCAGAGAAGTACTTCATCTCATGGAGCCTCCATCTGTTCTATACTGAACTTCCATGATGTATACATGGAAGAAAGAACGCCCACCCAGGTATACGCTGGACATCGTAGTGGCATCGCAACCAAAAGCACTAAGGATTGAATTGTGTTGTCAGTGGCTTCAGAAGATATTTACAGGAACCTGGCGGGTTTTTAAAGGTTCAGAAATCTTGTTTTTGTTTTGGGGCCACACCAGGGCATACTCTGGGATCACTCTGGGTAGGCCTGGAGGGACCATAGGTGGTGTCAGGAATCGACGCTAGGTCAGCGTGTGTGCAGGGCAAGCATTTGCTCACTGTGTTTCTAGATTCAAGATCTAGAAATCCTGAACAGATTGACTCAGAAACCTAAGTCAGAACCAAAGATTAGTTTAGGGCCAGCTAAGAATTGTCGTTACCCCCACTCAACCCTGTTATCAGTCTTGGGAGATCAGTCAATCATACCAGGTTTTATCTGAGACCTCAGAAGTCGCTACATTTGTGTTCCTGGAAAATTAATGTGCTTTTCAATTGTTTAATAGGCACTTCTTTTTTGGAAGACTTAGAAGCTCAGCCCACACCCCATGGATCTGAACAAATGTTCAGCAACAAATGTTCAAACAAATGATGCAGTCAGTGGTCTGATAGGCTCAGCAAGAAATGTAACTGAAAGCTTTATGTCCAGCCTTATTATTCGCCTCACCTGAATTTTGCATGTTGTCCTTCAACTTGTTTAAGTGTTTTCACTCATCCTCCTCAGATTGATTCATCTCCAGAGGGACGGGGGGAGGCAGTACAGGGTTAAGGGCTTGCCTTACCTGCAGCTCATCTTTGCTCAATCCCCATCTTGGTGTGATCCCTGAGCTCAGACTCAGGAGTAAGCCCTAATACATTGTGTGCAATGCACAAAGTTATCTCAAGGTTTTATAGCTTTTCTTTATGATCTTGGTGTTTTGTTTTTGGGCCACACCCAGATGAGTGCTCTGGGGTCATTCCTGGTGATATTAAGGGAGATCCATATAATGTTAGGAATTGAATCCAAGCCCCCTGCGTGCAAAGCAGGGACCAGAAAGACCAGCAAGGCAAGGCGAGCCTTAAGTTTCTTTACAAGCAAAGAAATGACCTTCCACACATACAGTTTTGATGTGAATTTGGAGTATCCTTGAGACCCTTGACTTGTCCACTGATCTTTAGCTAGATCTGTCTGTATGTTCTAGGACTAACTCTACAACTGTGTCTGTCTGTATGTATTTGCATGCCCGCATTTCTGTGACTGTAGCTCTACACTACGCCCATATTCCACCTATGTCTATAGCCTGTATTGCTCCCTGAACCTAGAGTTTGTATGTGACAATCTATCTGTATCTGTCTCTAGACACACCAAAGTTTGTCTAAGGTTTCACTTTTTACTACACATTTCCTCTTTCTTATCTTTTTTTTTATTTTCTTAGGGAGATACACCCAGAGGTGCTCAGGGGTTACTCCTGGCTCTGCACTCAGCAATAGCTCCTGGGACAATATGGGGTCCATAGGTTGGAATCCAGGTCGGTCACATGCACGGCAAATGCCCTACCCACTGTACTATCTCTGTCTACTTCCTCTTTTTTCATTTCTAAGGAATTCACTCTCACATCCACTGTATTTTCTTTTCAAACAATAAGATGAAATTTGCCTGTAAAGCCTGTGTCTGAACTTGCGAGTGCATGTGAGCCCAGGGAAAAGGTTTTTTCCTGCAGCTGCCCGCTCCCGCTGGCCATCAGTACACAGGTGATCTTCCCACCTTCCACCTGGAGGACCTCCAGGACCTCAGCACTCAGTAACTTCTGGGGCCTTGAGACTGACTCCTGGGCACCCCACTCTCTCACACCATTAAGGTGGCTTGTCCAGGAACTCCTCAGCCCAGCCAAGTCTCATCTCTGGTTTCTTCATCTTTTTACAAGGGTTTCACTGTCACCTCCTCAGGTGGGGAGTCTGATGCTCTGGGACACAGGTACTGTGTGTGAGTGTGTGCATGTGTTTAGGGCTGGGAGTGTGCCCTTGTGAGCTTGAGAGAGAGAGAGAGAGAGAGAGAGAGAGAGAGAGAGAGAGAGAGAGAGAGCAAGAGCGGGAGAAAGCATTTGTGTGTGCATTTACACTCCAGTGACTGACTTGGCAGCCTCACTAACAGGAAGAGGCCAATGGCCTTAGCTGAGTTAGTCAATGGGTCAGTCGTGGGGCATGAGGGCCAGGGAGGCAATTCAAGGGGGCAACGTGCTGCTTTGTCTCAGGAGGCCTGGGTTTGAGTCCCGGTCCCGCATGGTCTCTGAGCACTGCCAGGAATAACACCTGAGCACTGAGACAACTAGAGTCCCTGAGCACCCCTGGGAGTGGTTTGAAAGAAAATAAACACAATAAAAACAATCATTGCAACAATTAAAGCAAAGATGCAAAGATCAGTCAGCTGTCCTCTAGAGATCATCCCCCCCCCACCCCTCCAGCCCCATCAGGTGAGAGGCGATAGATGAAACTCACGTGCAGAACAGGCAGATCTAAATCCGTTCTTATGGGGATCTGCCTTGTGGAATCTGCTCTGGCAACGCAGTCTCTGATGGTCCTCTGTGCCCAGATACACCTGCGCTTGCAGGTGCCACACACCTGTCCCAGGGGATCCTACTTTCTTTTTTTTCTTTTTGGGTCCACCCGGCAATGCTCAGGGTTACTCCAGGCTCTGCACTAAGGAGTTACTCCTGGTGGTGCTCGGGGAACCATCCCCCATATGGTTGGGGATTAAACCCAGGTTGACTGCATGCAAGGCAAATGCCCTACCCACTGGACTATCACTCCAGCCCCAGGGATCCTACGATCTATGTAGCACAGACTGGCACAGTCTGGCACTGACTGGAAAAGATTAGCATGGACTAGTATCAGTCTGCATGGATTGTCACAAACTAGCATTGGTTGGCACAAGTTGGCACTGGTTGGCATCACTTGGAAATGACTGGCTCTGATGGGCACAGGTTGATGAATACTGTCACAGACTGATGTTTATTGGCACAGCCTTGCACTGACTGATGCCAACTGGCAAGCACCTTACCTGCCGTACTATCTCTCCATACCCATTTTCGAACGTGTTCTGGAACTAACTTAGAAAACCAGTACTTGGGGTGCCCAAGTACTTGTGGAACACAAGTTATCTCAAAGTGTGGAGACACAATTAGTGGGTTTGTCCAACATGGGGCTCAGTGCCCTGAGAGACCTAATTGCTAAAACACACTCTTCCTAGAGCACTTAGCTAGTATCTGTTTGACTCCCCCACCCATGTTTTTCAATTACTGGGTTTTCATATTGTGTCATCACATTTTCATTGGTGACATGTGCAGTACACCTACCAAGAGCCTCTGCATCTGACCTGGATGCCTCCTGCAGGTCACTTTGTAGATAGGAGGAGGACAGTTTGAATGTGGCAGTTCATCTGACCATGAATTCTATACTGACTGGTATAAATATTCTCTCATGCTGCCACAATCATTGTGGAACTAGCTAGATCTTACCAGCATATTTGCCTGGCCACGTTGGATCTCTAAGTAATTAGACCAGTGAGAAATGCTGTTTGCCTCCAAGCAAGCAAGCATGCTCTCTGATAACTCAACGCTAAAAATATAGAACAACCATAAAATAAAGTTGAGACTCTTGTGAAGGCTTGGAGAAATATATAACTGGCTATAGAATATTCTTTGGTACAGATGCACGCCTTTGTATTCTGAAATACAGCTCATCTCAGAAGCCCCTCCTCTCTACCCTGCAAAGGCATTTCCTAGGCAGATCTTGGCTCAGTGACATTAACATCTCAAAGGGCCTAGCTAAGGTCCTGGGAGAAATTACCTGAGGGCATTTGACCCTGGTGGCTTTCCTTTCTTTGTGAGGGAGGTCTGAGTTACAGGGGTATAAAACTAGGCTGCTTCTCTGTTCTCTCTCTTTTGGGCTCTCTCTCAGGCACTCTTTCCTTTTCCCCCTTTTGCTGGAACTGCTTTACAGTCTTCTCTCTGCAGGGCCTTAACACGTGGTGGCCGCATCTTGGCCTACATGTGGCCAGGCCCAGCTGGGAATTCTAAACTCAGGATTTTTCCTATTGCTGATTTGTATGCCTGAACCTGTGATAAGTAAGGAATTTTGAAACTTTGCCAGATTCTTGCATCTTTCTCTGTCTACTGGCTACCGATCCCCTGGGACAGAAGGAGATTGCTGACCCTGCTCCTGGATTTTGTGCGAGGCACCTGAGCGTTTCCCTGCAGTGACACACCAACATCACGGTGTGTCTGAGTGTTGGTGCCAGCCTCCTAGATGTGCATGTTTCTCCCCTCCCGCCCCCCAAGGCACCAGACTTCTAGGGCACTTCCATGGATCGTGGTGTTGGAGAGGACAGGATGCCATGGCAGTGCCCTCTCCTGGATCAGTGGCAAGTCTCTACCATCAGCCTCACATTATTGACACATAATGGAAGTATCAAGCACAAAACACGGGACTTTCACACGTTGTGTGTTCAGACACCAGGGAAGCTAGTCCAGGTGTTCCTGTGCATGCCTGCATGTGCCCACCCATATCTTCAGTCCCTGGCATCCCCAGGTACAGCCCTGAGCCCTTGCACAGTCACCCCCTCCTCCCAGATTTCTTTCAGTAGACCTAGAGGTGAACATGTCATTCGTGGTGACATTAGAGGGCATTTGTCGCATGCTCAAGTCTTGCTAGTGTCTCAGGTACTCCCGGAGCATCTCTGTCTTCGCCTGGAAAAATAACCAGCTTCTCCCCAATCCCCCCTGTTCCACACAGACTCCTCTCATCCAGGCTTCAGCTTTCAGGATCTCCAAGCCACTGAAACATTTTCTGAGTGGTGAAGACCACACAGGGCCTGCCTCTACTACCCCGAGGCAGGTTCTCTGCCTAGATGAGCTAGGCGGGTTCTCGCGAGAGTATTCAGGGTGGCAGAGGTCAGAAGATGGAGTTACCTTCCCCCACAAACAACAGCATCTTAATCTTCAAAGGTGAAACATCACTAACAAAGCAACTAGAAGAAAAGATAAACATATGGGACTACATGAAACTAAAAAGCTTCTGCACCTCAGAAGAAACAGTGACTAAGATACAAAAGCAGTCCACAGAATGGGAAAGAATATTCACCCAATACCCATCTGATAAGGGGTTAATATCCAGGATATATTAGGCACTGGTAGAACTTTACAAGAAGAAAACAAACAACCCCATCAAAAATGGGGAGAAGAAATGAACAGAAACTTCAGCGAGGAAGAAATTCGAATGGCCAAAAAACATATGAAAAAATGCTCATCATCACTAATCATCAGAGAGATGCAAATCAAAACAACAATGAGATACCACTTTACACCACAAAAACTGGCACATATTCAAAAGGGCAAGAACAACAAGTGCTGGCGTAGATGTGGGGAAAAGAGGACACCCATCCATTGTTGGTGGGAATGCTGGCTGGTACAGCCTTTCTGGAAAACAATATGGACATTCCTCCAAAGACTAGAAATTGAACTCCCATTTGACCCAGCCATACCACTCCTGGGAATCTACTCTGGGAAACCAAAAATACGCAGCGAAAACACCATCCCTACTTTTATGTTCATAGCAGCATTATTCACAATAGCCAGAATATGGAAGCAACCAGAGTGCCCAAAAATCGATGACTGGATAAAGAAGCTTTGGTACATCTACACAATGGAATACTATGCAGCTGTCAGGAAAAATGAAGTTATAAAATTTGCCTATAAATGGGTGGACATGGAGAAGATTATGTTGAGTGAAATTAGCCAGAAGGAGAGAGACAGATACAGAATGACTGCATTTATTTGCATAAGTACATATTATGATACCAATATCCAAGGTCAAGTGAAACATATATCAGGAGGTCTTGTCAAAGGTAGAAATTATCACAAATGTGTGGGAGTCAGAGGCTAGGTAAGGCAGAAAATGTAACAGTGTGCTAACAATTGTCGAGGGTACTAATACCAACCTAGAACTGAGCATTAAATATAGGCAAAAAGATACACATGACAACCCTTTAATGTATGTTCTGTAATCCATAGTCTGGAGGGAAGGAAAAGAGAAAGAGAGAGAAAGGGAAAGAAATAAAGAACCTGCCATGGAGGCGGGCTGGGAGAGGGGGAGGGAACCGGGGACGTTGGTGGTGGGAGATGGGCACTGGTGGAGGGACGGGTGCTGGAACACTGTATGACCAAAACCCAAATATGAACTTGGTAATTGTATATCTTTGTAATTGTAAAAATAAAAAAAAACAGCATCTTAAAGTGTGTTGGGATTAACATAACCTGGTGCTGAAAGTTTCCATCTGTGAACTTTTCCCTTTCTCCTGCACACCGTTACAATGAAGTGGTGCAGTCCTCAGTCACTCTTAGACGCCATCTTGGTGCCTTGGGGGAGGAGGAATGGTGTCTTATGGGAGCTACTCCTGGCTCTGTGCCTGGGGACCACTCCAGGCTGTGCTTGAGGAACTGTGCAGTGCCAAGGACTAAACCAGCGTCAGCTGCTTGCAAGGCCAGTGCTTTATTCCTGGTCTATCTCTTCAGCCCACGTGGTGCCTTTTAAAGGTAGATGACCTGAGACCAATGACACTAATTTTATCAGAAACAAGTGCTTCCAAGGTGAGGACAGTTCTACTCCATTTATCTGCAAGAAGGGGAGAGCACCGACAAAGAGTCTGGAAAACTCTAGTTCTGTGGTTCTGAATTTCAAACTAATGAGGTGTTTTCAAATAACTGCCTCTTGTTTCCATCTCTCCATGCCTGCTTTCATTGTTCTCCAGGCATGCAAAGGAGACTCAAAGGAATAGGAAGGAAGAGCTCAGGGGCTCTGGTGGAGATGACTTATTTCCACTTTGACAGGGTAGTTTAGCTTAAGGCCAGTATTACTTCTCTATTGCAAATGGTTTCCTTAGAAAATTGTTTGCAGGGGCTGAAGAGATAGTACAGTGTGTAGGACGCTTGCCTTACATGCAGCAGGCCCCCAAGTTCAATTTCCGGCACCCCATATGGTATCCCAAGTCCCCAAGGAGGTATTCCTTTTTTTTTTTGATTTAATTTTATTTTATTATTCCCCCAAAAAAATATTATTACACCACTTCAGACATACAATTGAAAGATGCTCATGTAGAGTTTCGGTTCCACAGCGTTCCAACACCCATCCCTCCACCCAAATCCATCTCCCATCACCAATGTCCCCACCTCCCTCCCCGCTCCCACACCTCAACTACTTGGCAGGTTCTGCATGTCATTTCTCTCCTCTTTATCTCTCCCTCCCGCCAAACTTTCCTGCTCTTCGTGGGAATACAGTGCACCAAAAGACATCACTGTTTCCACTATTTTAATGGACCCGGGGCTGCAAGCGGCCGCGTGACCTGGGCTGGAACTGGTTTTGCTCTGTTATTCGGGTCGTGAGGCCGTTTCCCAGCGCCGGACAGCGAAAATGGTGGCCAGTGTGATGGGCAAGTCTCATCCGGCTGCTTCCGGGATCCCCAGAGGTGACAGGCCCACTCCCAAAACCCATGTGCAAGGAGGTATTCCTAAGTGCAAAGTCAAGAGTAAGCCCTGTCACTGCCAGGTGTGGCCCCAAAACAAAGAAACAATCAAAAATCCTCAAAACAAAAAATCACACCCAGATTCACACACAGAGTCTGTGTGTGAAAACCAGCCTTTTGAAATAGAGGAGGTGGGGGGGAACCACCACCACCATGAGACCCACCCATGCAGGAGGCACTGAGCCCTCGCTGCCAGTGGTGTCTGTAGTAGACCTGTCTTGGACATTTGCTTTGGTAGCAGCTCAAGAACTTTGAGGCTCAGGGTGTAGGGTGTAAGGCACTTGCTTTGCATACAGTAGACTCTAGTTCAAATCCTCAACATAATGACCAGGGATCACTCTTGAACACAGAGCCAAGAGTAGCTCCCCAGCACCGTGGGGGGGTGGCCACAAACAAACAGAACAGAGAAGTGTGAGGTTCAGTATGTTTCTCTGAGCTGTTGGCCTCTGATTGACCAACAGCAGTTTCTTGAATGGGTTTGTCAGATATCTCTCATCTGAATACGGAAAGACAGTGGCTGATGGACCACTAAGAATGCAATGACAGAGGGCTTGGGGCCCAGGCACTGTTGGAGTGAGCCCTCCTTACCTCTGATAGACAGCACTGAGTTGCCTTGTAAACAGCTAAGATAGTTTTGACTTGTGAAAGCCCGAAAGTTAAGTTTTTTCACAGTTATTTCTGGGAAAAGTTCATTCTTATCTTCCAGAACTAGACAATTTCCATCCAAGTTGGGAGTGAACTTTAACAAAACCTTAGTCTGAGGAAACCCACCACCTTATGCATTCAGGGGTGCTAACTAAGAATCTGATTTCTTTTAAATCCAGGCATTTCATGTTCTTCTTTCTAAGAGGTGAAATTTGTTAGATTCTGCCTTTTAAACAGTGAGCTGAAATAATATGTTATAACCTCTGGGAAAAGGAAGATTGTATTAAAAAGCTCATGATCTTGCAAGGACACTTTGGGGTGTTTGCGATAACTGGGGTGGTGGTGTGTTTTTCACTACTGTAATTGACCTAAAACCAATGACAAGAGAGGACAAAGCCTAAGCGTGGACAACTGACCCTTTCAGAAGCAGTAGGTGCTAAGTATTTCAGAAATGCTTTGAAATATTGACCAGAGCCCAGCACCACACCACATCACCAAGGGGTGATCCTTGGCCTTTTCATTGTGGTCTCTCGGGTCACAGAAAGTGAGTGACTCACTCATCATGCACAGCCAGTATCACAATAGCCGTGTGTCCCCAGACATTGCAACAATAGCAACGAAACAGGAAGCGAAAATACATATTTTAATAAGTAAAAAATTGACTTCGATGGACATGGAGAGGATCATGCTGAATGAAATTAGCCAGAGGGAAAAGGACAGATATAGAATGACTGCAATTATTTGCGGGATATAAAAAAATATATAGCATGATACCAATATCCAAGGCCAGACAAAACATGGATCAGGAGGTCTTGTCAGTGGGTAGAACCTATAGCAAATGTAGGAGTCAGAGGTTAGGTAATACAGAGAAAGGAACAGTGTACTAATAATTATTGTAAATGATAATACCAGCATAAAACTGAGCATTGAAAGTAGGCAAAAAGATATACATGATAACCTCTAACTGTATGTATTGCAAGCCATAGTGTGTAAAATAAGGGAGATATATATAGATATATAGAGAGATATATATAGGTATATAGATATAGAGATATATAGATAGATATATAGATATAGATATATAGGTATATAGATAGAGATAGATAGATAGATAGATAGATAGATAGATAGATAGATAGATAGATAGATAGATAGATAGAGAGAGAGAGAGAGAGAGATAGATAGAGAGAGAGGAAGATGTAAATTGCCTGCCATAGACGTAGGCTGGGGAGAGAGGGGAATCATGGGACATTGGTGGCGGAAAATGGGCACTGGTGGAGGGATGGGTGCTGGAACACTGTATGACTGAAACCCAAATATGAAGACTTTTGCAACTGTATATCTCACGGTGGTATAATAAAAAATTTTGCCTTCAGCCAGAGCAATAGTACAACAGGTAAAGCATTTGCCTTGCACATGGCTGACCTGGGTTCAATCCCTGGTATCCCATATGATCCCTCAAGAACCGCCTGGAATCATTCCTGAGTACAAAGCCAGGAGTAATCCCTGAGCACTGGTAGGTGCTACCCCACCAAAAAAGCAACATAAAATTTGCCTTGATTTCTCTTTTCCATTATACTTAATGGTGGCTATATTGTAGCATTTTCCACATCCGGACTTCCCTTTCATCACAACTCCACCCAGCAGACCAGACTATCACAGCCCGGATCATCCACAGCCACCCCTGCAGCAGATTTTTTCAATCCGCCCAGGTATGCTGAACCAGAGACTCTCAGACATGGGGCAGAGCTGCTACTTGCTCTCCCTGTGCCCAGCTGCTCATGAGGCGCCTGGAGGCATGTCGGGTTCTAGTCCTGGCCTATCACCCCAGCAGAGCCTCACAACAAGCCAGACCACCCCTCCCCTACTCCATGGGGCCCACCATTTTCCACACATCGGACTTCTCTCTCATCACAACTCCACCCAGCAGACCAAACTATCACAGCCCGGCTGGCACGGCTGCTAGTGGCCATGCGGTTCATCAATAAATGCTTTATTCAGAGGTGACTACAACAGTATGCCACCGGCACGGCAAGCCTGGCAAGCTGCTCGTGTAGTATTTGATATGCAAATACCAGTAACATTTATATTAGGTCATTCCCATGACCTAATATAATGGTTTGAGGCTCTTTATGTTCCTGGAGCAAGTGGATGCCTTCTTGATTCTACTAGCATGAGACAGGACATATGGAGATATTACTGGTGCCCGCTCTAGCAAATAGATGATTAACGGGAAGATAGTGAAGATAGTGATAGTGATATTGTAGCAAGAGGTTTGCCATAATGCTGCTTAAATATTGATGATATCTGACATATTTCCATTATAACTTGTATATTGATAAACACATGCAGGCATATGTATTTGCATGGTGTAGTCACACAGATTTGTTTGTGCACAGATTAAATACACAGAGACTAATTAACGTTTGGGGTCACTCTGACGATACCCAGAGACTACTCCTGAGCACAGACAGTGATAGAAGCCACCTTCTTCATGCAGACTGTGAGTGCAACCTGTTACACTGTCTCCAGTCTGAATTTGTCTCTCTTTGAAGAGCCTGAATGCACACACAAGTTTCTGAACTCCTTTGCTTTCAAGATGATAGCAAAGCACATTTGCTATCATCTTGATGTCCAACTTATGTTTTAGGACTGTGTGCCTTCCCATGGGGGGTTAAGGAGCACTGTTGGGTGGAAGGTTGGTGTTATAGACTCTCATCAGTTCAAACCCTGAGAATGAAGACTTGACTCACAACTCTTATCCAGATACCATTCATTTTAGCCTAGGAAGACCTGCATGAGATTTCTGGCTTCCAGGACTATAACTGATGGGGCCAGAGAAATAGTACAGGGTCCGGTGGAGGTGCTTGCTTTTGCATGAAACTGGTCCACTTTGAATCCTCAGCACCATGAATGGTCCCTGAGCATTGTCAGGGACATTGTCTGATGACAGAACCAGTAGGAAGCTTAGAGTACCACTGTGTGAGCCCCAAACAGGTACAGAACAAACAGGATTATAGCCAAGTAACAAGGTCTGCATGTCCTTAAGCCAACAAGAGTGTGGTGATTTTTTTTTTTTGCTTTTTTTTTTTTGGGGGGGTCACACCCTGCGATACTCAGGAGTTACTCCTGGCGGTGTTTGGGGACCATATGGGATGCCGGGATCGAACCCTTGCCAGCATGGGCTGGCCAGGTGCAAGGCAAACGCCCTACCCGCTGGACTATCGCTCCAGCCCCCAGGTGATTCTTAAAAGCAGCAATAGAAAGCTAACATAACAGGAATGTGTTGCACTGCTGTAGTTTATGTACAATTGACAGGTTTTGAAAAGTAGCCTAGAGAGAGGCTGGAGTGACAAGACTGTTAGTAGATGCTTTCCTGCACCCAGACAACCTGGGATAGATCCCTGGCACCATAAATGGTCCTTTTAGCCTTGCCAGGAGTGATCCCTGAGTGCAATGCCAGGATTGAGCCCTGAGCACTGCAGGGTATGCCCCCCCATCCCCTAAAAAAGCCTAGGAAAAGATAAAGGTACACACTACACAACACAGGCTCTTAATAAAGTGTCATATTCATGCTGCATTCACAGAACTCATGGAGCTTACTTTGCAGACAGCAAAGTCAGGTAGGACTCATGAGATGAATGATTTAGCTCTAGCAAATGCAAATGTGCCCTATCCCACAATAGGCCCATTAATCACTGGGGCAAGACAAATGAGCAAATTGATGACGTGATGGTTCAGTAGAATCCCCTTGAAAACTGGGAAGAGCCAACTCATCAGTAATTCTGGAATCAATTCCTTCTCCATCAGCCAATTTCTAGCCAAAGGTCTCTTGATAAACTACTGCTTCAACTTGAGGGTTAGTGTTACAACAAAATTTCTTTCCTTCAATTAAAATCAGTACACTTCTAGATGAACCTACATAACACTTATACATGATCCTTCACCCTGTGGACCCTCTTTTCAAGTAGAAACAGACAGAGCTTATTTTGAAGATAAGATTAAAATGATGACTGAGGTAAAGTTATATTATTTTTGCTTTCCTGACATCCATTTCTCCTTCTTTCACAGCAACACACTGAAGAATTTTGGATGAGCCTGGTTTTCAAACAAGAGTAAATGAACTTGACCCAAACATGGTCCATTTTCCTCAATGACTAGTCAAAGAATTTAGGAGACAGAACTAGCCCTACTGGGATGTATGGGGATCATTATTTAAAAGTATCAGGAAAGATGATACTTTTTGTAGACTGGTCTAACCCAGTAAATATTGCCTAAGGTTGGGGAAAACTAGCTTGACGATGATGTCAGCTCAGAAGATGAAATGAAAACACAGACATCTTTGATAATTGTATTCTTTTTGAAAACAAAATTATGGTTTTTGTTTTTGGGGTGGTTTCAGTGATGCTCAGGACTTACTACTGGTTCTGCACTCAAGAATCACTCCTGGCATTCCTCCAAAGACTAGAAATTGAACTCTCATTTGACCCAGCCATACCACTCCTGGGAATATACTCTGGGAAGCCAAAAATACACAGCGGAAACACCATTCCTACTATTATGTTCATAGCAGCATTATTCACAATAGCCAGAATCTGGAAACAACCAGAATGCCCTAGAATCGATGACTGGATAAAGAAGCTTTGGTACATCTACACAATGGAATACTATGCAGCTGTTAGGAAAAATGAAGTTATGAAATTTGCCTATAAATGGATGGACATGGAGAAGATTATGTTGAGTGAAATTAGCCAGAAGGAGAGAGAGACAGATACAGAATGACTGCATTTATTTGCATGACATAAATATATATGTACATATTATGATACCAATATCCAAGGTCAAGTGAAATATGACCTTGTAACAGGAGATCTTGTCAAAGGAGGAAATTATCACAAACGTGTGGGAGTCAGAGGCTAGGTAAGACAGAAAATGGATCAGTGTGCTAACAATTGTCGAGGGTACTAATACCAACCTAGAACTGAGCATTAAATAGAGGCAAAAAGATACACATGACAACCCTTGAATGTATGTTCTGTAATCCATAGTCTGGAGGGGAAGGAAAAGAGCAAGAGAGAGAAAGGGAAAGAAATAAAGAACCTGCCATGGAGGAGGGCTGGAGGAGGGGGGAGGGAACCGGGGACGTTGGTGGTGGGAATGGGCACTTGGTGGCGGGATGGGTGCTGGAACACTGTATGACCAAAACCCAAATATGAACTTTTTTAATTGTATATCTCACAGTGATATAATAAAATACTTTTTTAAAAAATCACTCCTGGGGCCGGAGCGATAGCACAGCGGTAGGGCATTTGCCTTTGCACGCATTCGACCGGGTTCGATCCCGGCATCCCGTATGGTCCCCCGAGCACCACCAGGAGTAATTCCTGAATGAAGAGCCAGGAGTAACCCCTGAGCATTGCCAGGTGTGACCCAAAAAGCAAAAGAAAAAAAAATCACTCCTGGTTGGGCCCAGGGGAACCATATGTGGTGTTGGAAATCAAATTCTGTCGCCCTTATGCAAGGCAAGCACCCTCCTGCTATACTATTGCTCCAGCCTTTTTGTTTGTATTCTTGCTGTTTCTCTAGCACCACAGTGACAATGGGGGGATGAGGAGGCAGGAGGGATGGGGGGGTGGCTCTCCCATAGATACTCACCAAGTGCTGGGGACCAGTGATGGGGTCAATGAGGTGATAACAGGTTCCTGCGGTGCCAGGGATTAAACTCAGAGCCTTGTACATCATCGTGCATGTGCTCCACCAGTTTGAGTCACACCCTGGCCCCATTATTTGTAATGTTAAGTCCATGATGCTTATTACAAAGTCATCTACCCATTACACTTGACCTCTGACCAGCTTGATGGGTGGGGTGTAATTGAGGGAAGCTGAAGGCAGTAAAGATTATAGGCATGGACTCTTCTCACTGAAAAATCTATAATTTTGATTTACTCTGAACTTAGCTACAGTTGTCTCTTAGGATTGCATGAAGGATTGGTTTTAGGATGTCCAAGAATATCAAAGAAAGTGATTGCCCAAGTCTCTTTTTTAAGTCTGTTTGCTTGTTTGTTTGTTTGCTTTTTTTGGTGATGCTCAGGAGTTACTCCTGGTTCTGAACTCAGGAATTATTCCTGACAATGCTTGGGGGAACATATGGGATGCTGGGGATAGAACCTGGTTCAGCCGCGTGCAAGGCAAACCTGATGTACTAGCCTGATGGCTCTATACTAACACGGCGCAGGTCCCCAGCCGAAGTCCTTTATTGTATGTCCCCTAAATCTAGTTTCATACTCCCAAATTCAACCATTTTTTGTCTAAGTTTTGTTAATTCTGTAACTGTGGAATCAGCAGATAGAAAGGGCCAAATGTACTGGATAAAAATAAATAAATAAGGGGGCGAAGTGAGAGTCCAGCAGGTAGGGCATTTGCCTTGCACGCTGCCAACCCGGATTCGATCCCGACATCCATATGGTCCCCTGAGCACTGCCAGGAGTAATTCCTGAGTGCAGAGCCAGGAGTAACTCCTGAGCATCGCCGGGTGTGACCCCAAAATAAAAAGCATAATAATAATAATAATAATAATAATAATAATAATAATAATAATAAACAGTTACCAAGTGGAAAGCTCAAACCAATGTTCTTTAAGTTAATTTTATTTCACTTCTATAAGTATGCTTGGCTTAATTTCTGTTGTTCACAATCAAGAGAGTCCTCAGGAAATCACATATGGGGCTAGAGAGATAGTACAGTGGGGAGGAAATTTGTCTCGCATGTGCAGACCCAGGTTTAATCTTTAGCATCTCGTAGGGTTCCCCCAAGCCGGCCAGGGGGACCGGAATACAGAGCCAGAAATATGCACTGAGCACAGCCAGGTATCCCACCACCCTCCCTCCTCCCCATAAAGGCCGTCACATATATCTGAGATGTTTTCTTACTACCTTTACAAGATAAAGTAATGCATATTAAAAAGAGTTTAAGAGAGGGGCCGGAGCGATAGCCCAGCGGGTAGGGCGTTTGCCTTGCACGCGGCCGGCCTGTGCCAGCCCGGGTTCGATCCCCGGCATCCCATATGGTCCCTCGGAGCACTGCCAGGAGTAATTCCTGAGGGCAGAGCCAGGAATAACCCCTGAGCATCGCTGGGTGTGACCAAAAAAGCAAACCAAAAAAAAAAAAGATGTTAAGAGAGCCTGAATCCTCAGCACTGCACGGTCCTTGAGCGTCTCTAGAAGTGACCCCCAAAGCACGAGCCAGAGTGGCTCCAAGAACCTCCAGGCATGACCCCAAATATCCAAAATTAAATAAATAAGTCAGAGAGAAAGAGGGAGAGAAAGAGGAAGAGAGAGAAAGAGAGAGAGAGAGAGAGAGGGAGAGGGAGAGAGAGAGAGAGAGAGAGAGAGCTCATTTGAGTAAAACTCCCTGGAATCAGTAAGCAACAACCCAAAGGTGGTGTGAAGTACTCCACAGAAGCTAGAGGGAGAAAGAGGGGAAACAAAGCAGGAAAATCATCTCATGGAATATGACTTAGATTGGCCTGATTGCCTGTTACTGATCAGTTGATCCAAGGCCTCTTTTATTCCAGCCATGTGACTTACTGCTAAGCTACTTCCCTGGCCTCAGGTTCTGACTTCTTAGCTTGGAGGCACTTATAGTCTTTGATTTGAACTTCATTTGCTAATGTAGGCTGCTAAGGGATGGAGAGTCACTTCAGTCCAATGACCTCCTAGTTTCATTCATTCTTTTCTTTCCCCGCCTTCGGAGGAGAGAGAGTCATAACCAGCAGTGTTTGGTGGTTAGTCAGGATCAGTGCTCTGGGGACCACCATAGTGCTGGGGATTGAACCCATGGACTCCAGCACAACAGCCATGTGCCAGCCTTCTGAGCCATCACCCCGCTCCATCCCAATGTTGCTCCATTTTTATTTTGGAGGTGGTTGGGTTACATGAACTGGTACTCAGAGTTTACTCCTTGCTCCGTGCTCGGGGATCATTCCTGGCAGTGCTCAGGGAACCTTATGTTGTACCAGGGATCAAACTGGACATGTCCATATTGAAGACAAGCCCTTAACCTCTGTGCTATTTATTTGGCTTCCCCAATACAATGTAAACATCATCAAGGAAGGAAGAAAGAAGGAAGACCAGTTCCCACTATTTAAAGAAATAAAAGAAAGGTTAAACAACATCCATATGTACAAAAAATACAAAACATAATTCTCCCCAATTCTTGCTAAATTGATAACTGTGCTGTATTTGATAATTAACATTCACCACTAAAAGCCCTTGCAGAAAGTGTCTTCAACTTCTCCCCAATTTAGCCTCAGTCACTTGATCACTTGACATCCTATTATTCATTGATTTGCTCGAGCGGGTGCCAGTAACATTTCCATTTGACCCTATCACACGCCAGTGTAGCCCAATGGCATCTGGTTGCTTCAGGAATATGAAGAGCCTCAAACCGTTCATTCAGAGTCTTGACGAAGAAGTCTGACCATCTTGTAGGTGGGAGGCCACGTGATCTTTTGACATCCTGTGGGATCCAGTCGGTAACAGCTCTAGTCCAGCGGTCATTTCCAAATTGCATTACATGTCCAGCCCATCTGATTTTTGATGCCTTGGCAAACGAGACAGCGTCCCTGATTCTGGAATAGCGACCGAGGTCAGAACTCCGGGTTCCTTCTCTCACTTGAGTGAGGCGTGATATTCTAAGCATAGCTCTTTCGATTCCTCTTTGTAGGTTTGTAGGGATTCCACGGAGACCTGTGGCAAGGCGCAAGCCTCAGGCGACCAAATGCTAATGTCCAAGCTTGCAAAGCAGTGCAGAGAAGTGATAAAGGAAGACCTCAAAGAGAGAAGAGCAGAAATATTGGAAGATGCAGCAGAAGCCGGGAAAAAGCATTTGCAATGCCCACCTGTCCTTTGCCAACTATAAGACCAAGATGACTGCTCTCCAATGTCCTGATGGATCTATCACATCTTCCAGAAAGGCAATGGAGAAGATTATCCATGACTTCTACTCAGATCTCTTTGATAGCCACGTCCACCTGCCCACATACCAAATTCCACAGAATGGATATGTCATTCCCAACATTCTCCCTTCTAAAATCTGACATGCCATTTCGTCGGTAACGAAGGGAACTTTGTCAGGCCCAGACAAAGTCAGACCCGAATACCTGAAGAATCTGCCATCAGTACTCATCAATACACTAGCTCAGCTCTTCACACGCTACCTGTCTGAATGCAAGGTGCCTTCCCAATGGAAAACCAGCAGGACAGTTCTACTGTTCAAGAAGGGAGACATTCACAACATTGGCAACTATCACCCCATCTGCCTGCTGTCTGTCATCTACAAGCTGTTCACTCGAGTCATCCTGAACAGGATTGGCAGAACACTAGATGAAGGACAACCATGCGAGCAAGCTGGCTTCCAGAAAGGATCATATCCACACAGTAACCAAGCTCATTGAGGTTTGTAGGGAGTTCAAAATGCCGCTCTGTCTCATGTTCATTAATTAGCCTCAGTATATTTCATATTGTCCTTAAATTGCCTGAAACACCTTGGGAACCCACATAAGCAGCAATTGTTTTGCCTGAAACCTTGGGGAGTGTCCCAGAAATGAAGACACTGTAGTCTGCCCAGAGGCTGATGACCCAGGGAGAGGTAAGGGAAGCAACAATCAGGCTGTTACTAAAAGCGAGTACCACTTGTAAGACTAACCAGAGTAAAAATCTGATAAACTCTTTTGCCCCTTGGGTTTTAGCCCATTCAAACCAAACCCTTTGAATTCTTTCTAAAACCTTCACTTTGGTTTTGTCTATGATCCTTGCTAGTCTTTCTTTGGCACATGTGAGCTGGCAGAAGCAAGAAGAATGAAATCAAAATAACTCAATTATTAGAATAATAGGATTAAGTTGATTCAGTCAGCAAGATGAAGTCAAGCTATTAAAAAGAGCTATAATGGGAAGTATCATCTTTCATAAATCAGCCAAGCAAACTCAGGACCATTTGGGAAAGCAACCTGGTGGCTGCCCCCTTTTCCTTTCTCTGATTTTGAAGCTCCACGGAGCCAGAGCCTGGCAGATTCAAGCCCAAGTTGATGTTTAAGGTTGTGCTGGACGGACTGTTTCTCTATGCCTCATCCCTAGCGCCACTTACTATATTAATTCAGCTTTGAAACGAAATAGGAAAAGTTTGACTTCTAATAAAGGGCTAGTATCAAAATATAAATTTAAGATTAAAACATAGATTTTTAAACTCAAACAGACCAATATTAACGGGTAAGTATAAAAGGACAACTCAATAGAAAAAGAGGCATATTTTCCAGAAAAGGTTATTTTAAATATTTTATTTTAAAATATGAAATATTTTAAATAGCCAACAAGGTTCAAGGTGAAAATGTGGAAAGAGGGTGAGGAGAGTACAGGGGACAAAGCATTTGCCTTGTACGTGACTGATCCCAGTTTGATTCCTGGTACCTAATGTACCTCTTCCTGAACCACTGGGTGTGGTCTAGATTAAACTTAAGGTGTGTTGTCTGTAGCTCTTACATTGTGGAGAGTATTTACAAATTCAGTAAATAGTGGCGGGGAGAAAGAGTACAGTGAGTAGGGCACTTGGCTTGACATGGCAGACCCAGATTCAGTCTCCTGCATCCCATATGGTCCCTCAACACCACCAGGAGTAATTCTTGAGTGCATAGCCAGGAATAAGCCCTGAACATTGCCAGGTGTGGCCCAACACAAGCCCCCTCCAAAAAAAAAAAAAAAGAGAGAAACTATTTTTCCAAGTTTCAACAATTATTATGCAACTCAGCAAAGATGTTGATTACATCACTGTTGCAGAGCCATGTTTTGTTCTGTATCTCAGTTGTTCACTTTCATCTTGTTACATAAGGATGGTATGGAAGCAACATTCAGGGACTCATACCTGTTTATTAACTGCAACTATATATTTCAAGAAATGCAAGAGTTTTTATTTAATAAAATAAAATAATCACACTGTGAAAGAACATGAATTTTTCCAATATAGAGGGGGCTAGAGTCACCAATATTATGGCCGTAGTTTCTGTTTGTCATCAGGCAGAGGTATATTGGGGACAGGAGGGTGGCTGAGGGTTAAAGACCCTGCCTCTCGAGTACCAGGAAGTGAGGGCTTTTTTTTTTTTTGTTTTTCGGGTTACACCGGCAATGCTCAGGGGTTTCTCCCTGCTCTGCACTCAGGAATTACTCCTGGCGGTGCTCAGGGGACCATGTGGGATGCCGGGATCGAACCCTGGCCAGCATGAGCCAGCCACGTGCATGGCAAAATGCCGTACCCGTTGGGCTATCGCTTCGGCCCTGGGAAGTGAGTTTTTTAAAAAAAAATTTTATTACACCGTGAGATATGCAATTACAAAGATGTTCATGTTTGGGTTTCAGTCATACAGTGTTCCAGCACCCATCTCTCCACCAGTGCACATTTCTCATCACCAATGTCGCCGATTCCCTCTTCCCTTCCCCCAGCCTGCCTCTATGGCAAGTACTTTTGCCTCTCTCTCTCTCTCTCTCTCTCTCTCTCTCTCTCTCTCTCTCTCTCTTTCTCTCTCTCTCTCTTTCTTTTTTTTTTTTTTGCTTTTTGGGTCACACCCAGCGATGCTCAGGGGGTTTCTCCTGGCTCTGCACTCAGGAATTACTCCTGGCGGTGCTCGGGGACCATATGGAATGCTGGGGATCGAACCCCTGGCCGGCACGGGCCGGCTACAAGCAAGGCAAACGCCCTACCTGCTGGGCTATTGCTCCGGCCCTCTCTCTCTCTTTCTATCTCTCTCTTTCTATCTCTCTCTCAACCTATCTCTATCTCTCTCTGTATCTCTCTCTCTTCCCTTTTCTTACTGTGTAATACATTGTGGCTTGCAATACATACATTTAGAGGTTATCATGTATATCTCTTTGTCTACATTTAATGCTCAATTCTAGGTTGGTATTATCATCTCCAACAATTATTAGTACACTGTTCCTTTCTCTGTCTTATCTAACCTCTGAATCCCACACATTTGTAGTAGATTTCACCCACTGACAAGACTCCTTGTGAGGAATGAGAAACAAAGGAAAGAGGCCTGGTAGAGGCTATTAGCCTTTAGATGGTCAGTTGACATATGAAAGGTTTGGGGGCGGATCGATAGCCCAGCGGGTAGGGCTTTTTGCCTTGCACGCCTGACCTGTGCCAGCCTGGGTTCGATCCCGGCATCCCCATATGGTCGCCCGAGCACCACCAAGAGTAATTCCTGAGTGCAGAGCCAGGAGAAACCCCTGAGCATTGCCTGGTGTGACCCAAAAAAAAAAAAAAAAGAAAGGATTTTACCCTGTCACAATAATTTAGGGGACTCCTAACCACTTTGTCTGCTTCTGTGACTTTGCTTTGCTTAAGATAAAGAATGTGAACATGTGCCCTGAAGATTGTGTGGGAGAAGGTATATAAGCAGAGCGCTGAAACAAAGCAGGGTCTTTTGAGTCTCTGGCTCAAAGGGTCCTCAGCACTGAGCTAATAAACTTTTCTTTATCTACATTTCTGTTTCTGGAGAGTCTGTATCGAGAGATGGCCTAACACTCCTGATCCATGTTTTGCCTGGGCGTGGATATTGGTATTGATATAGGTGGGCTTCCTGGATGTCTTATGTGAGGTGGGAAGGGGAGAGAGATGGTCACTTTTTCCCCAGGTGCCTCTGCCACCTGGGACCCGCTGGGCAGGCTAAGGACTAATAAAATCTGCAATGAGCCCCTGCATGGCGTGGGCCTGAGCCCCACCAGCCCCACGAGGTGGCCGTCAAGCCACACCTGATGTCCGCTTGATCTCTAGGCAAGGGAGTTGATCCCACCACCCGAGATTTCTTGGGGAGCCACAACTCAGGCTGGAGCGAGGAATTGCTCTTTTAGGAAAGAAAAGTCAGTCCTAGGCCTTACCCAGGGTTTCCTCAGGGTTCTTGTCTTCCTCGCAGAAAAAGGAATTTTCAGGAGTAGACAAGCAGTGAAGTAAAACAGATTTTATTAAGGAGGTTTTTAGGACGAGGAAGGAGAAGGGAAGGTAAGAGTAAGGCATTCAAGGGAGAATGCGGGCTGCTCCAAAGGCAGAGTGTGAGCCCTGACTGATTTCCAAAGGGGGCTTTTTATCTTGGGCTGGAATGCTCTGGAATCTCCTTCTCGGCCATGGAAGATTGATGACAGATTAAGGGCTGGGCGGAAGAAGGTGGATCCAGCTTCCTCAGGGTCTGTTGTTGGTTAATGGGTCTTATCAAGTCTTCATTCCTGGTTCCAAAAGGTGATAGCCTGATGGCGACAGTTCACTGCCATGCAGGGTCCCGCTGCCCTGCCTGCCTACATCAGTATCATGCTATTTTTTATATCCTGTAAATAAATGCAGTCATTCTAAATCTTATCTGTCCTTTTCCCTCTGGCTAATTTCTTCCGCCCAGCCCTTAACCTGTCATCAATCTCCATGTCCATCCATTTATAGGCAAATTTCATAACTTCTTTTTCCCTAACAGCTGCATAGTATTCCATTGTGTAGTTGTTCCAAACTTTCTTTATCCAGTCATCTGTTCTCGGGCACTATGGTTGTTTCCAGATTCTGGCTATTGTGAATAGTGCTATGAACGTAGAAGTGTAGATGGTGTTTCAGCTGTGTGTTTTGGACTCCCAGGGTATATTCCCAGGAGTGGTATGGCCGGGTCAAATGGGAGCTCAGTTTCTAGTCTTTGGAGGAATGTCCATATTGTTTTCCAAAAAGGCTGTACCAGTCAACATTCAACAACGGATGATAGTCCCTTTCTCCCCACTCCACACCAGCATTTGTTGTCCTTGCTCTTTTGGATATGTGCCAGTCTTTGTTGTGTGATATGATATCTCATTGTTGTTTTGCTTTGCATCTCTGATGATTAGTGATGATGAGCATTTTTTTCATATGCCTTTTTTGGCCATTTGAATTTCTTCTTTGTCGAAGTTTCTGTTCATTTCTTCTCCCCATTTTTTTTTGATGGGGGTTGGCTATTTTCTTCTTGTAAAGTTCTACCAGTGCCTGACATATTCTGGATATTAAATCCTTATCAGATGGATATTGGTCAATATTCTTTCCCTCTCTGTGGACTGTCTTTGTATCTTGATCACCATTTCTTTTGAGGTGCAGAACTTTTTAGTTTCATGTAGTCCCATATGTTTATCTTTGCTAGGAAGTGAGTTTGATCCATAGAATCATCTTGCATACTGAATTCAATCCCATATCACAACTGTTTATGGTCCCTGGCATCTGTAGCAAAGTGTGTAAAAAAGTATTTCTACAACTAAAAAGTGTATGAACTCCAGCACCCAAACCTGGTGTGTCCAACTAAAGTGAGACCATTGGCAAATGTACAAACCTAGTTCATCCCCTAACAATAACAGCAAGGAAAGTATATGAGAAAAAGAATAGTCTTGGTGCAGGAGTGATAGCACAGCAGGGAGGTCATTTGCCTTGCATTTGGCCGACTCAGGTTCGATTCCTGGCATCCCATATGGTTCCCTCAGCACTACCAGGAATAATTCCTGAGTGCAGAGCCAGAAGTAACCCCTGAGCGTTGCCGGGTGTGACCCAAAAAATTTAAAAAAAAAAGATTAAAAAAAGTCTTTACAATAAAGAACTTTCAAAGTGACAATGAGAAATTGTACAGTAAAGAACTTTAGGACTCAGAGCGATAATACTGTGGGGAAGGCATTTGCCTTGCACACGGCCGACCTGGTTTCAACTCGGCATCCCATATTGTCCCCTAAGCACTGCTAGGAGTAATTCCTGAGTGTAGAGCCAGGAGTGACACTTGAGTATCACTGGGTGTGACCCAAAAAAAGCACTGCTAGGAGTAATTCCTGAGTGTAGAGCAGGAGTAACACTTGAGTATCACTGGGTGTGACCCAAAAAAGCAAAACAAACAAATAAATACATAAATAGATAAATAAATAACTTTAATAATAGTCTGTAAAAATTATACTGCGGCTTTATTTCCTAAGCTTTATATCTTGGTCATTTTCTCCATAGCTTGCTTAATTCTTCATATACACTTACTTACTAAAGTAGATGTGTGAGGCTGGAGCAATAGCACAGCAGGTAGGGCACTTGCCTTGCATTCATGCCTGACCAATGTATGATCCTGGCACCATATATGGTTGCCTGGGCCATGTAGGAGTGATTTCTGAGCTCAGAGCCAGGAGTAAGTCCTCAGCACCGCTGAGTTTGGCCCAAAGCTTAAAAAACAAAAACAAAACAAAATAAGGTCTTGCTCTCAGACTGGAGATTTAGCTCAGCAGTAGAGACTTGCCTTGCACATGAGAGACACAAAGTGATCCATAGCACCTCAACAACAACAAAAGAGAGTCTTATTCTTGGTTTAATGTTTCATTTTGAGTATAACCATATGTATTATAATTATAACGTCCCCAACTCATGTACACAGGGCAGTGCTGCTACCAACAATCCCTGTGCCCAGCTGATCATGAGGTGCCTGGGAGGGAAGGTGGGTTCTATCCCTGGCCCGCCACCCCAGCAGAGCCTCACAAGAAGCCAAAGGAACCCCCACATCATGAGGGCCATGATTTTCCACATCCGGACACCCCACTTGCCAGAGCTCCACCCAGCAGAAGAGCTGATCACAAGCCCGGTTCATCAGAGATCCACCCTGCAGCAGTCTTTTTCAAGCCTAGCCCAGGTATGCTGATCCAGAGACTCATATACACAGGGCAGAGCTGCTACCAGCTCTCTCTGTGCCCAGCTGATCACGAGGTGACCGGGAGGGAAGGCAAGTTATAGCCCTGACTCGCCACCCCAGTAGAGCCTCACAAGAAGCCAGAGGAACCCCCACACCATGAGGGCCACCATTTTCCACATTTGGTTTCCCCACTCGTCAGAGCTCCACCCAGCAGAAGAGCTGATCACAAGCCCAGCTCACATGGGCGCTTTGCAGCCACACAATTCATCAATAAATGCTCGAGATTAGAGGTGACTACAAGAGTATCCCACCCACATGGCAAGCTACCTGTGTCGTATTTGATATGCCAAATACCAGTAACAATTATAGATCTCATTCCCATGACCTTATGGAATGGTTTGAGGCTCTTTATGTTCCTGGAGCAAGCACATGCACTTGGACTACACTAGCATGTGACAGGATGTATGGAGATGTGACTGGTGCCCGCTCGAGCAAATCGATGATCAATGGGAAGACAAGTGATACAAGTGATACAAGTGAACTTCTCCAAACTTAACATCTGAAAGCTTCATAAATTCAAACCATTTACCTTTTTTAGATAATTTATGAAACTTCAATAGGGTTTTTTAGTCCCAAAGGTAGATGTATTGTGAAAATGAAGTCTGGAACCACAAAAGGGACAGAAGAGACGGTACAGGGAATAAGGGGTTGCTTTGCCTCTAGCCAACCCAGTTCAATCCTCGCACCACATGTGGCTCCCCTGAGAACCACCAGATGACACTCCTGAGCACAGAGTCAGAAATAGCTCCTGAGCAACCACACCCAAAAAGGGAGACCATGACTGACCTAGCCTTCTCTTTCCCTCCTTCATCTCACATATATACCTACTAGGGAAAGAATTTAGGAGCACATGCGAAATGAATATCATGTACAAGTCAAAAGAAGAGGCCTCAGAACAAAGCTGCATTCAATGCCAGCATTTGGACTTACAGCCTCCCAAATTGTAAGAAATACGTTTTTTTAAATCACCCAGCCACTTGGACATTATAGCTGTCCAAGCTTACTTACATGCTGAACATGTAACACACACACATTCTCTCTCCTGGTAAGTATACAATTAGTAGTGCTAAAAATGATACGTGGATAATGTAAAGGAGATGGCATTCTAGCTCAGCTCGGGGAAATGTAATCTAAGTTGGAGAAGTAGCAGTCCTAAATGTGTTTAGTGACTGTAGAAAAACACAAATTTGATGTGATTCAGTGGTAGCACTTGCCTGGCCAGTGTGAGGTCCTACGTTTGATTCTAGCATCCCCACGCTCACAAACACACACACACACACACACACACACACACATACAAAATTTGGAGTATCATGGAAATGGACCCTGAGAATCACTGCAAGTGACCCCAAAACCACATACAGATAAAAGTTTACAGGCTTCCAAGAGAGCACCATTTGCTTGATCTATTGACTAGCACTTACAATACTGACTAGCACCAAGGATACTAACTAAAATCCCTTACCAGAGAGCAAGGGACAGCAGATCGTGGTTTTCAAGTGCAACCTACAGCCCTATCTCATAAGTTTTTTTTAATAACCCTCTCAGAATTCATTCTCAATTTACTACTATTTTATTTATCTCTTCTCAACGGTTCTTCAGATTTCCAAAGATGATCTTCCTTCCTCATCCAAGTTAGTCACCAAATCTTGGATGGCCTCTTCAAGTCATATCTTCTCCCACAATTACTGACTCAGTTCAAGAAGTTCCTTACTTCTCTCCTTTACATATGTAATGACCTCAATACATCAATTATCTACTGGCTGTTGTTGTTGTTGTTGTGGTTTTGCTTGCACCTTGATCATCCCTCTCTCTGTGCCTGGAATAGTTTTCCTACATAAAAGATGCCACATTTCTGCTAACACATTTGTAGGCTGGAGAAATTGTATAGGGTAACTGAAGCACTTGACAAGCCTAATATGGTTCAATCCCTGGCACCATATGGACACAAAGCACTGCTGGAGAGCCAAGCCTGAGCAAAGAACCTGTAGTAGACCCTAAGGACCTAAGGTATGGGCCACATTATCCTCTCCCCAAATTATATCCTAGCCTCCTGGTTTCAAGTTGAAACAAGGACACCTGCCTGACTCTCCAGCCCAGACATTTTGCTAGCATGTCATTCTGGCCGTATTGACTGCGTCCTCTTGCCCAAGGCACTCTCTTCTTCTGCCTTGAACCTCGTCCTTAGTTTGGCCAACTTGTCCTTCAAAGCTCAGGGTCAGAATTCCTTTTCCACGAAATGTGCCCAGATCTCATCTGGTTTAGACCTCTCAGAATCTCTGTGGTTAACTGGCTCTCAGTTAACTGTGGTTAACTGGATCCAGAGACTCACACACACGAGCAGAGCTGCCACTTGCTCTCCTATGCCCAGCTGATCACAAGGCGCCTGAGAGGGATGGCGGGTTCCTAGCCCAGGCCCGCTACCCCAGCAGAGCCTCGCAAGAAGCCAGAGGAACCCCCACATCATGAGGGCTGCCATTTTCCACGTCCGGACTCCCCTCTCCCTCAGAGCTCCACCCAGCAGAAGAGCTGATCACAGCCCGGCTCATCACCAACTCACCCTGTAGCAGTCTTATTCAAGCCCAGCCCAGGTATGCCAATCCAGAGACTCACATACACAGGGCAGAGCTGCTACTTGCTCTCCCTGTGCCCAGCTGATAACGAGGCGCCTGGGAGGGATGGCGAAGTTTTAGCCCTGGCCCGCCACCCAAACAGAGCCTCGCAAGAAGCCAGAGGAACCCCCACACCATGAGGGCTGCCATTATCCACATCTGGACTCCCTCTCCTCAGAGCTCCACTCAGCAGAATTGCTGATCACAGACAAGCTTGCGCGACCACTTTGCAGCTGCGTGGTTCTGTTGCAGATAACTAAAAGCCTCTGCATCTGCCCTGGAATGCCTCCTGCAAATTACTTCATAGATAAGGGGGTAGTTTAAATGTGGCAGTTTATCTGACCATGTATTCTGTACTGGCTGGTATAAATATTCTCTCATGCTACCACAATCATCGTGGGACTAGATAGATCTTACCAGCATATTTGCCTGATCACGTTGGATCTCTAAGTAATTAGACCAGAGAGAAATGTTTTTGCCTCCAAGCAAGCAAGCATGGCTCCCTGATAAATCAAAGGCAACTAAAATACAAAACTACTGTGAAGTAGACGAGACTCTTGTAAAGGCTTGGAGAAATATTTAACTGGAATTATTATAGTCTTTGATACAGAGGCATGCCATCTCAGAAACCCCCCTTCTCTACTCTATAAAGGCTTTTCCAGGTAGATCTTGGCTCAAGACATTAGCATATAAAATGAGGTGCTGGGAGAAATTACCTGAGGGCATCTGACCCTCCCTGCTTCCCATAATAGCGGGAGGTCTGAGTTGCAGGGGTATAAAACTAGGCTGCTTCCTCTCTGGCTCTCTCTTTTTGGGCTCTCTCTTTGTGGGCTCGCACTCTTCTTGGGAGTCTTGTCTTTGTCTCCTCTTTACAGGGCCTTAACACGTGGTGGCTGCCAGCTTGGCCTACACATGGTTGGGGTTCTAGCCAGGAGTCCTGAGGACAGGGTTTTTCCTATTGCTGATTTCTATGCCTGAACCTGTGATAAGTAAAGCATTTTAAAACCTGCACCGGATTCTTGAGTTTTCTTCCATTTCCCGCCGGCTTCAGAGGTAGAAGGGAACTCGCTTCCCAGCACTGTTGGGGACCGGTGGCATCCCCGACATGGTTCATCAATAAAATGCTTGAGTTTTTTTTTTTTTTTTGCTTTTTTGGGTCACACCCGGCGACTTTCAGGGGTTACTCCTGGCTCTGCACTTAGGAATTACTCCTGGTGGTGCTCGGGGGACCATATGGGATGCCGGGATCAAACCCGGCCGGCATGGGCCGGCCGCGAAATGCTTGAATTTTGAGGTGACTACAAGAGTATCCCATCTACACAGCAGAGCCTGGCAAGCTACCGGTGTCATATTTGATATGACAAATACCGTAACAATTATAGACCTCATTCCCATGACTTGATGGTTGGTATGAGGCTCTTTGTGTTCCTGGAGTGGGCAGATGCCGTGGGCTATCGCATGTGACAGGACATATTAAGATGTTACTGGTGCCCGTTCTAGTAAATCGATGGTCTACAGGAAGTCAAATTATCAAGTGAACTGTCTCTCAACCCATATTGCAGTCACTGAACTGACATTTCTCTCTGTCTCGGTTGAAGTCTGTGTCACATTCATCTTTTCATTCTCCATGCCACGCAGAAGTCTATCACATAACAGATTCACTAGGGGCTTGCAGGGAAATGCTGGGGGGACCCACATAAAATCCGGGAACAGGGTCAGGGATCCCCTTTTGCTCCAGAGGATCAGCGACCAGGGAATGGAGGGAGATGGAGAATCCAGAGAAGTTTCAAAATGCTTTACTTACACAGGTTCTGGCATACAAATTAGCAAAAGGAAAACTCCGAACTTAGGGTTACTGGCTGGGCCCCAGCCATATGTATGCCAAGAGGGCTGCCACCACGTGTTAAAGCCCTGAAGAGAGGAGAAAGCGAACAGGCAAACAGGGGAGCGCCAACCAATAAAGGGGACCCGGAAAGAAAGCAGGCTACATTTTATATCCCTGCAACACAGACCTCCCACATCAAAGGAAAGCTGTCAGAGTCAAATCCCCTCACGTAATTTCTCCCAGGACCTCACCTAGGGCCTTTTGAGATGTGCCCCTGCAGGGTAGAGTGGAGGAGTGGCTTCTGAGACGAACTGTTTCTCAGAATACAAAGGCATGCATCTGTACCAATCACTATCACTATCTTCCCGTTCATCATCGATTTGCTGCAGCGGGCACCAGTAACATCTCCATATGCCCTGTCTCATGCTAGTAGAGCCCAAAGGGCATCTTCTTGCTCCAGGAACATAAAGAACCTCAAACTATTATATTGGATCATGGGAATGACCTAATATAATTGTTACTGGTTTTGGGATATCAAATACGACACGAGTAGCTTGCCAGGCTTGCCGTGCGGCTGGCATACTCTTGTAGTCACCTCTAAATACAGCATTTATTTATGTATTTTTAGGAAGGTTCATTTTTTATTAAATATTTTATTATACCACCGTGAGATATACAATTACAACATAGTGTTCCAGTACTCCACCCTCCACCAGTGCCCATTTCCCACCACCAATGTCCCCAATTCCCTACTCCCTCCCATAGCCTGCCTAAACGGCAGGTTCTTTATCTCTTTTCTCTCTCCCCTCTCTCTCTCTTTTTCTTCTCTTACACATTGTGGGTTGCACTACATACACTTAGAGGCCATCATGTGCATTTTTTGCCTGTATTTAATCCTCAGTTCTAGGTAAATACAGCATTTATTGATGAACCAAAGGATCTGTACCAAAGGATATTTTAATAGCCAGTTATATATTTCTCCAAGCTTTCACAAGAGGCTCATCTTTACTTCATGGTCGTTCTATATATTAGCCTTTGAGTTATTAGAGAGCCATGCTTGCTTGCTTGGAAGCAAACAGCATTTATTTCTGGACTAATTACTTAGAGATCCAACGTGGCCAGGCAAATATACCGGTAAGATCTACCTAGTCCCACGATGATTGTGGCATCATGAGAGAATATTTATACCAGCCAGTATAGAATACATGGTCAGATGAACTGCCACATTCAAACTGTCCTTCTCCTATCTACAAAGTGACCTGCAGGAGGCAACTCCAGGCCAGATGCAGAGTCTTTGGGCAGCAGTGTACTGCAATACGGGCAGATGGAAATAATTTTAGAAACAAAAACTATAGGTCTTGGTCAGCCTCTGGAGAAAACAGCAGACTTTTCTCAGACTTCTGCCTTAGAGAGTAGAGAAAGTTTATCATCTGTGCACAGGCAGGGCAGGAAGACCAGAAACATCAGTAAGTCAGAGATAAGGGGAAACGTGCACAAATTTTGAACTTGCAAGCCTCTTGGAGAGCAGGGAAACTCACAGGAGAGGAACTACACTACCCGTGATGCCCCGGGACAGAGGGTTCACGCCAGGGTCACCGCCTCTTCCGTTGCGGAAGTGCAAGGAGTACTTCCGGGTTGCGCCTTAACCTGGAGCCGGCCGCATTGGATCGGCCCCGTGGGCCTCGCTCCAAAGCTCCTCCTTCGTTCCGGTCTTTCTAGAAACTCCGCTTGGCCCCTGACAGTGCCGGGCAGGTATTTCCCAGCCCCTGTGGGCACCCCGGGAGAAGTGGGCTGCCATGGAGCGGGTGGGGACTCCCGCGGAGGCTCGGGGTCCCGGCGGTGCGCGGCGGGCGGGTGGCGTGGGGCCGGGAAGCCGGTTCCCGAAGTCGGACCCCGGCGCTGACTGTCTCCCTTCTTTCTTTCCTCTTCCCACTTGCAGCGTCCCCCATGGCGGATACGACCCCGAACGGCCCCCCCAGGGGCCGGCGCCGTGGTGAGTGAGCCGGGGCAGCGTTCGGAGTCGGGTTCGAGGCTCGTGCCAGGAGTTCTGCGCGTGCAGCGGCCCGGGCTGGTGCAGGGGGTGTGGAGCAGGGGAGCTCCCCAGAGGCGTCCCCAGGCTGCGTGTGGCCGCCTCGGAGCAGGTGGCCCCAGCCCGTGCCCAGGGAATGGGGCCTCTCGTTCTTCCCGACTCCTCGCTTCCAAGGTTGGATGTGGCTCCCGGAGCAGGGGCGCTATACGCCGGCCAAGGTGTCTACGGACTGCGGGGGCCATTATGTCCGAATCACGAAAAAGGGAGTCCTTTTGCCACTGTCCTCTTTGTGGAAAGAAATGGACGCTCCTGTACGTTTTTTCTTGCATTCCGGAGATGCAAATCTCCGGCTTTGGGAAGCAAAAGCATTGTTGCCTCTTGCTTGAAATACTATATGTTGTGACTTCAGCGGGAAGCTTTTCCTTCTGAGCATTTTTGCAGCATCTGTTCTAGACATAGGTTTTCTGTGTTTTGCTGAACCATTTGAGAGTTCGTTTGTATGCTTCACGTGAACCTGTTAATTTCTTCAGTATTCTACGTGGCCGTAATGCAGCCATTAATTTTTGCCGTTCAGTTGGGGAAATTAACATTGGTTCGCGTTACTAGTGGACAGCCCGTGTTCAGATTTCATCAGTTGCGTCTTAAGGATGCACCTTTGCACCCCTGGGATTCAGTCAGAAGGCATGCACGGTGGGGCCGCAGTGGTAGAACAGTGATCTGGATTCGTCCCGGCACCCCATATGGTTCCCAGGTCCTGCCCGGGGGTGGTCACTGAGCTCAGAGCCCAGGAGTAAGCCTTGACCGCCACCGGGTGTGCCAAAAACAAACAACAGAAGCATGCGTTGGCATACTGTTTTTGGTGTCTTTCTGTCTAGACCAGGTTCCTTTGTTCTGTTGTTCTTCAGATTGGAGTTTGGGGCTTTTATTGTTTCTGATGACTAGAATTAAGTTAGACATTTAACAGGAATAATTGCACAAGTGATAGTCTATGTTTCTTGGTGCATTATGTGTGTCAGGCAGCATTTTGTGTTCATTTCTACGGTCACTGTGGATGTCGAGTTTGGTTATTGGTTTCATGGTGTCCTTCAGGTTCTGTCCACCCCCTCCACCCCCATGGTGTGATAGTGTGGGGCGCTCAATGCTGAATAGTTTCTCACAGATATTCATTGGTACTTTTTGCCTGAACTACTTATGACTGGGCATACATTTATGGCTGGTCAATTCACTCTTAGGATGTAATCCACGCCTTTTAAGGGCTTTTTTTAAAATTGTATAATAAAGTACATATTCATAAAACGTAAAAATACATATGCACAAAGTGAAATGCAGGGCCGAGCAATAGCACAGTGGGTAGGGTGTTTACCTTGCAAGCAGCTGACCCAGGCTGGTCCCGGCATCCCATATGGTCCCTGAGTACCGCTAGGAGCAACCCCTGAGCATCACCAGGTGTGACCCAAAAAGCGCAAAAAAAACCACACACACACAAAAATGAAATGTATAGCTCAGTGATTTACACAGAGTAAACACTCCAAACAAAATACCTTTGGATTTTTATATATATTTGAGTTATGAGTCACACTCATGGTCCTTGGGGCCTCTGCTCTGAGGAGTTGCTCCTGGCTGTGCCAGGGATCAAACCCAGACCTGCCCTACCTGCTCAGCCCCTCCACTGAATTTTCAAATGTACTTGGGTCCCTCCCATAAAGCTTCTAAAATATTTAAAGTTTGTAGGTTTTTTTTTTTTTTTGGCTTTTTGAGTCACACCCGGCAATGTGCAGGGGTTACACCTGGCTCTTTGCTCAGGAATTACTCCTGGAGGTGCTCGGGGACCAAATGGGATGCAGGGATCGAACCCCGGGTCGGCTGCATGCACGGCAAATGCCCTCCCGCTGTGCTATCGCTCCGGCCCCTAGTGCCTTCTTTTAAAAGATAAATTAGATTGCATAGTGGTTTTTTTAATTGCATCTCAGTGAGATACACAGTTTGTTCATGATTAGTTTTCAGTCATACCGTGTTCCAACACCTCTCCCTTCACCAGTGTTTCCCTCCCCCACCCCCACCACCTCCATGCACACTCTATATTCTCTCTCTCTCTCTCCTCTCTCTCTCTCTCACTCTCTCGTATTTTCAACCTCATTTAACTTCATGGTGAGACCCATTTTGAGGTCTGAGATCATCACCATAGTAAACATGAAAATACTCACATTGTAAGGATAGTATTGCTTTAAGATGTTTTTGTTATATCCCCACATACTTTGGTTCTGGGTTAGATGTCAAGGGGGGAAATTGAGACTTTAAAAAAAATGGTGAGGGGACACTTCAGCTCTATGCTAGGGGAGTCAGTCCGGGCCCTTGGAGGACCACGTGGTGCCGTTGATGGAACCTGGGTCTGCAGCACAGAGGAAGACTCTTCACCGCTGTACTAGCTCTTTGACTCTGACCGTTGAAATTATTGCTATAGGTCCTCTCCAATGCATGGGCCACTTTACAAATTGAATATGAGATGCGTTTTGACAAAACTTGTGTCAGTGGTAATGAACCTATCCTTTGGCCAAAAAGCAGCGAAGGACGCACTGGACTGAGAAGAAAGGGAACCCAGAGGTCTAGGTTAGAGTCTAGACTGAGATCAGGCACAAGGGTCTGTCAAAGTGAAGAATAAAGGCAGTATCCCAAAGGCAGGTGCCTCTTAACACACCTGACAGCAAGGTATTGAGCACCTGCAGGGTGCACCTGGCCTGTGTGTGAACAAATCAGTACACCCACAAGCTCACTAGCGAGTGACGGACACGGTGGTTTTACACTTCTCCCTGTGGAGACAGTTTATCTGATGCCTGTCGGTTTTATTTGTTTATTCGTGCTTTCTCCTTGTGCTAGGATTGACCCGGGGCTTTGCCCCTTGCAGGGCCTGTGCCCTGCCTCTTGTCCATGTCAGAAGGCCCCAGGTCTCTTTACTCAGACCTGAGACTCGCCCCTCTGAATTTGAGAATTTCCTAAGAAAGATACTACGGTTCTCTTGAGAGCAGTTAGCTCCTGTTAGTGCTTTTTCAGTTGACGAAGCCAGTATGCAAGAGTTGAAAGAATACAATTATACTCTCCCAGATTTTTTCCCTAATTCCTTTTTATTTCTCTTAATGCCAACTAGTATCTTTTTCTGTACATGTATACCTCTCCTGCTTTCCACCTTTCCGAGCGATAAAGGTGTTTGGATTTGTCATGAATACCTACATGAACCACTTGCCTTCACGGTGTTCACTACCCGAGCACTTCCACATGTGGCCCCGGCTCCCCCACCCCCGCTTTCCCCTTTACTTATGAGTGATCCTTAGAAAAAAATGTTGCTGATTATAAACCATTTGAATAAGACTACATGCCGTTTGCAGGCCTAGTCTACCAAGTGTTTTCTTTTCCAACTCAGCAATTCATGATGACCAATAAACTGGACACAGCAATGTGGCTCTCTCGCCTGTTCACAGTGTACTGCTCAGCCCTGTTTGTTCTGCCTCTGCTCGGGTATGTACTGTGGATCTTCACGCGTGCTGTGTGTGGAGTTGTCCTTGGAAATGTGGGGGAATGGGTGTGGGGATGGGGTGAGCTCATGGGTGTGTGCAGTTTTATTGCTTTAGAAAGTCCAGGTGGGTATTTCTATGTGGTGATGCTTCCAGCCGGTACAGCCGGCTCAAGTCATCTCTCTTTTGCTCAGTAATAGATTTAGGTGTTGTGCAATTATGATGCAATTCACAAAGGAGGAAGAGACATGGTAGTTGTTTGTCTCGTGATAACTTCTGCTCTGGCAATTTGCAGGTTGCATGAAGCGGCAAGCTTTTACCAGCGGGCTTTGCTGGCCAACGCTCTGACCAGCGCTCTGAGGCTGCACCAGAGATTACCGCACTTCCAGCTCAGCAGAGCATTCCTGGCCCAAGCTTTGTTAGAAGACAGCTGTCACTACCTGCTGTACTCGCTCATCTTCGTCAATTCCTACCCGGTGACAAGTATCCTTCTGCGCTTTGGGCAGTGAGATTCCCTCCTCAGCACTGAGCCTTCCGGAGAGAAATAGCATACGAGCGCCTGGGTGTTGGGCTGGCATTTTGCTTCAGTCTGGGTCCATTCAGTTCAAGACATTTCTGGCTCTAAAGTGTAAAATAAAAATTTTGTAGCACTGGGACTGGAGAGATAGTACAGTGGTTAGGACATTTGCCCCGCACACAGCTGACCCAGATTTAGTTTGTTCCCCGCATCCTATATCATCCCCTAGCACCGCTAAGGGTAATTCCCGACTGCAGAGCTAGGAGTAACATCTGAGCATTGCCGGATATGGCCCAAAAAGCCAAAAAATTCACTTCTCTTGTGCTACTTGTCTTCCCCTTGTTCATCAATTTGCTTAAGTGGGCACCAGTAACGTCTCCATACGTCCTGTCGTGGTGCTAGTGTAGCCCAAGGGTATCTGCTCTCTCCAGGAACATGAAGAGCCTCAAATCTTAAAAAATTTAAATTAATTTTGAATTAACTTAAAAAGTGTTTATTAAAAAATCAAAAGGCCTGGAGCAATAGTACAACCAGTAGGGCTTTGCCTTGCACGAAGCCAACGTGGGTTGAATTTTATCCCCGGCATCCCATATGGTCCTCTGAGCATTGCCTGGTGTAATTTTTTGAGTGCAGAGCCAGGGAGTAACCCCTGAGCATCACCGGTGTGACCCAGAAAAGCAAAAACAAAACCCCCAAATTTTGTGTAACTAGTGTGGGAATTTTCTTAATTATTTTGTGTGTGTGGTTTGGAGACCACACTGACGGTCACTCCCCAGGGTGCTCTGGTGTCAGGAATTGAGCCAGGCCTGCTGTGTGCAAAGCACACACCCAGCCCCAAAGCTCGCCTCTCTGACTCCGTAAGAGAGTTTTATTTATTTTATTATTTTGGCTTGGGGGTCTACTCATCGGGAGCGTTCACAGTAGTGTTGAAGACCAGGGCATGTGTGCTGAGGGTCTCGCCAGGAATGGCCACATGGGAAGCACCTTAACCCCCTGTACTGTCTCTGGCTTTGCAGTGAGACTGTGTAACTTAGCACTGTTTGTTCTTGCTTCTGGGAGACTTTCCAGTAGCAGTGATTATTTTAAAATGCAGATTCAGTGTTCAGGCCTGTGGAGGACTTACTTTGACACTGGAAGTTTTCCTTTGCAATCTCTTTACTGTAGGCTCTTCAGTGTGCTAATATGCATTGTGAGACTGGCAGGAATTTAATCTCGTCCCGCTCCAAGACCCAACTCCTCAGCTGTGGCTCGTCCCTCAGAGTTTCTGTGTTTTAGTTTTGTTTAGGTGGTGCTGGGGGTTAAACAGGTGCTAGCCACATGCAAAGTCTAGTGACCGACCTGCGGAACTATCTCTTTGGCCCCTAAAAAATGGTGGTGTGGGGCCGAGCAATAGCACAGCGGGTAGGGCATTTGCCTTGCACGCGCCGATCCGAGTTCGATCTCCAGCATCCCATATGGTCCCCGAGCACCACCAGGAGTAGTTCCTGAGCAAAGAGCCATGAGTAACCCCTAAGCATTGCCGGGTATGACCCAATAAAGCAAAAGAAAAAAAAAAGTGGTGCTCTTAGGAGTTCTTAGGGGCTGGGAGATGGCCCAGAGAGCTGCGGCAGAGATATGGAGTCCCCGGTTCAGTCCTCCACACTGCCTGACCTCCAGAGCACTGCCAGATACGACCCAAAAATGAGTACAGTGGTTTTAAGGTCAGATATGGTTTATATGTGCTCAACCCTGGGTTCAATCTCAGGTACCACATCTATCCATGAAAAGTTATGAAAATTTAAGACACAGCTATACTGAATGGAAAGCACTAAAGCAATATCTAAGATGTACTTCCTTGTTGAGAGAGATTTCTATGTTCATGGAGCATCGGACTTTTCTTAAGAAAAAAGAAAAGGAGAGACACCAAGAAGTTCTTATAGCTGAAAATGTCAGGATGTTTGTCTTTAGAGAAGTAGGAATGGTAGAAACTGTGTTTTCCAAATAATATAGATCAGTTCTTTTTCATTGTTGTTGCTTTTTTGGTCACGCAGTGCTCAGGGATTCCTTCCTGACACTGCACTCAGGAATTAACTCCTGGCGGTACTCAGGGGATCATATGGGATGCTGGGGATCAAACCTGGGTCAGTCAGCCATGTGCAAGGCAAGCATCCTACCCGCTGTGCTGTCGCTCTCGCCCCAAAATAAATCAGTTCTATCAGCAATGACCTTGGGGGTTGTATGTGGCACAGAGCAGCGGATAAGTGTAGTGCAGGGACTTCTGGTGGTGCCGTGAAACTCGTGACTTAGAAGATAAGCCTCTGCCATTTCTATGTGAGTGGTATTTGCTAGCTCCCTTTCTTTGGGAAAGACTGCGTGTTTCTTAAATTCTGCAGGGAAGGGAATGGGAGGAATAGCAGTATCTAGCAGTTTTCAATGCTCTTTGGATTTCTAAAGCAGTTGGATAGTACGTTAATAAATGAAAAGGTGAGCCTAGTGTCATTTTAGAAGTTAAGTTTTCTCTCTACAAAGGTGATAATTTGTATCTAACAATGACAGTTTAATTGTAGGGGGTTTAAATTGTAGACTTTTACCTGTATTTTCTAAGTAGTTTACAGGTGACATGTTGGGGCTGGAGAGATAGAAGGTCCGGCTCTTACCTTGCATGTGGCAAACTTGGGTACAATCCGGCACCACATCTGGCCCCGAGCTTACCAGGAGTGATCCCTGAGAGCAGTACCAGCTGTAAACAGTACGGCCGGTTTCGCCCAAGAATCAAAAAATAAGGTGACACTTAAAGTTAAGACTATCTGGTCTGATAAGTGTCTGATCAAGGATTTTGACCTATAAATAGTAGAAGTAAAAGACTTATTAGAAGTGGGCTGGAGTGATAGCACAGCGGGTAGGGCGTTTGCCTTGCACACAGCCGACCCAGAGTTCGGTCCCCAGCATCCCATATGGTCCCCCACGCACCGCCAGGAGTAATTCCTGAGTGAAGAGCCAGGCGTAACCCGTAACCCCTGAGCATTGCCAGGTGTGACCCCCAAAAAGAAAACAAAAAGATTCATTAGAAATCTTCTTGATTTGGTCTTTATATTCATTTGATAGAAAATGCAACTTGGCCTAGGGAAATAAGCATGTCAGAGCAGAACGGAAGCCCCTCGGGATCTTGGGCCTTTTCTTGAGTTAGGTGTCAAGTTGGCATGTGTATCAGTTTACATTGGCTTATTTTTAAAGTATTTGGAGATTGTAGCTTCATTAGTTTGAAAGGGATCTAGGAGTCATTAAGAAAAAGTATAAAACAGTTAAGCATATGTGCAGTGTATGCATGTGCTATGTGTCGATACATATGTGCATACAGATGTATGTGCAGTGTATGCATGTGCTATGTGTAGATACATATGTGCATACAGATGTATGTGCAGTGTATGTATGTGCTATGTGTAGATACATATGTGCATACAGATGTATAGACAGTGTATGTATGTGCTTATGTGTAGATGCATATGTGCATACAGATGTATGTGCAGTGTATGTATGTGCTATGTGTAGATACATATGTGCATACAGATGTATAGACAGTGTATGTATGTGCTTATGTGTAGATACATATGTGCATACAGATGTATAGACAGTGTATGTATGTGCTATGTGTAGATACATATGTGCATACAGATGTATGTGCAGTGTATGTATGTGCTATGTGTAGATACATATGTGCATACAGATGTATAGACAGTGTATGTATGTGCTTATGTGTAGATACATATGTGCATACAGATGTATGTGCAGTGTATGCATGTGCTATGTAGATGCATATGTGCATACAGATGTATGTGCAGTGTATGTATGTGCTATGTGTAGATACATATGTGCATACAGATGTATAGACAGTGTATGTATGTGCTTATGTGTAGATACATATGTGCATACAGATGTATGTGCTATGTGTAGATACATATGTGCATACAGATGTATAGACAGTGTATGTATGTGCTATGTGTAGATACATATGTGCATACAGATGTATAGACAGTGTATGTATGTGCTTATGTGTAGATCCATATGTGCATACAGATGTATAGACATAGACATGCAGGAAATTGGCATTTCATTTTTATGGCAGGGGAGAATTGTTCATAACGTTCATTTCTAGAGCCACAGTAGAGAATTAAGATTCTTACTGCCATCTTGAGTTGACTGTTAAGAACCTATGATCCTAAATGAGTTAGGCTTACAATGAATTTAATATTCAGAAATAATGATATCAGCCTGGCCCAATGAACTCTTCTGAGAAATTTTCAGATTTTTTTTTTGTGAGAAAGCTGAATAAAAAATTCTCACATCCTTAGAGTTTTGAGTTTTTAGTTGACTGTATAAACCCAAACATCTACTTTTTTGATACTTGCAAATTAAAACACATTAACAACTTGATAGGTGCCGTGTCTGGATCCCTTACTGTTGGAGGACATGTTTAGCTAATCTGGGAGTTTTGTTGTTTTGCTCACTCCCAGCTTAATCTTATTTAAGCCAATGTTCATTCTAATGAGATCTCTTCTATGTAAACACTGCTAGAGGGTGTGGCAGTTAAAGAAGTCACCTTGATTGAATAACTTCTGACTTATACATCTACTAAGACTTCTATGTTTTCTAGATTGTGCACAGCTCCTCTTTATACCCACTGCACCCAACGTGGGACAGTTAGAATTTACCAGGAGACTACCACCCTGGCTACGCTGAGACTAAAGGTAGACTATAGGAAGGATCATACTAGTTTGCTCTAAGCAGGCAAGTATGACCCTTTCAGTACATGAGAACAAGATACTCAGAATCACCCTGGTGCAGATAATATAAAAGGACCTTGTGGGTACCATCTAGATTACATGAAGCTCATGAAGTTAAGATGTATTACTTTATATCAGCCCCCTCTCTCTCCAGTGTTTTACATAAGAGATAATCTCGGGATTAGTCCATGGTGTAACCTTTGTTTATACCTACAAAAGGGTGTGGCACTACACTCTGTTTAGGGTTCTTTGTTGGCATGACAACCCTCCCGCTTGGGTTACTTTGGTGTATATAAGGGGCTGACTTGAGGCTCCTTCACCTTTTGCCTTTTGGTTCCTCAGCCTTCAGCTTTTGGCTCCCAATGGCTTTTGGCTTTTGGCCTTTTGCTCTTGGCCTTTGCTCCTTCTTCTTCTGGGTAGGACTCAGCTCGGGTGAGATCCTCTCTCTTTGGTGGGAGACTTAGGCTCTTTTGTATGATCTAAGTTCGGACCAGAGCTAGAGTTTGTTCATTATATTGGAGTGCTGTGGAAGAGCTTTTGTACTATTAAAAGCCATTTTTGGAACTGCACTGGACTCGTGAGTTTTCATCTGTTCTCCCGGCGCCCCCGGAGGTAGAAGACAACCTCTGTCCTGACACTGTTGGGGACCCCGGCGCTTCCCGACACCTTACTAGTAAAGAAATGAGAAAGGCTGTTAGGGTAGGCTCCAAGAGGGCAGTACAAAGGCCGCAGTGTGTGGCAGGTGAGAAATATAAGAAGTACATGGTGCCCGGGCATGCCTTCTGCTTCTACCAGGTGATGCCCTGATGGGCACCAAGGGCCTTTTTTTTTAAAAAAAATTAATATTTTATTATACCACTGTGAGATATGCAATTACATAGATGTTCATGTCTGGGTTTGGTCATTCCCAAGGGCCTTTTACAGAGACCATCCCCTTCCTTCCTCCTCCAAAAAAAAAAAAAAAAAAAGTCTTCAGTGGAAAATTTGGAAACTGTGCTCTAAACTCTTACCCAGATTTTTTCTGCTATTGATGTGATGAAAGCTCTCAGAGGTTATTTTGTGTTTGAAGGTTAAATTGTTCTAGCCAGGATGGCATTCATGGGGTTATTTTCAGTACTTCAAAAAAAAAGGACAGCAAGTTTGGAAAATGTAATGTAATAGTTTGCCTTTTTATAGAGTAAAGAAATGAACTTTATTTGGTTTGCAAAGCATATGCGTAAAAACCGCTATTGAACTCATCTGGGCAGATACCACTTTAGATCTGTTTGAACATGATGTGGTCGTTCTGCAAAGTGCTTGGTGCTCCTTTACACATTTTCCTTAATTGTTCTCTTCAGTGAGTATTTTCCAGTCTTGCTATTCTCTTTTGCTTCATGCAGCTACATACACGAAAAAGGTCCTTGATGTAAGTAAAAGCTGTGACGTTTTTTTTTTAATGGTTGACTTGCATTTGAGTTCTAAGAGATTTTTGCGTTTGTCACAAGGTTCTTCTATTCCTTATAAACTTGTTCTAACTTATTCAAGGATTTAAAAGATTTAAGTTTGGAATCTTGAATATTTTAGTGTTTTTTTTGCAAAGATAAAAGATTATGCTAAAGTTATCCTGATTCCAAAAGGAAACTTTGTAGTTTGAAATAGATCTTTTTATTTATTTATTTGTTTTTTTAACAAATTCTACCTTTTAGATTTGATGATAATTGTCTGAGATCTTTTGTTCTGTCAGTGTTTAATTCTTTCTCAGGTAAGGAAAGTATACTGAATTCCTTTGAGACTGATAATCAGAATTGCAGCTTCTTAAATTTTTTTTCCCCTCTGGAATATTAATCCTAACATCATTGTACTGGGAAGATTGATTGCATGTACACAGAAATGGAATAAAAGTAGCCAGTTTTAAAAGAAAAAGATTATCATATGGGACTACATGAAGCTATAAAGCTTCTGCACCTTAAAAGAAACAATGACCAAGACACAAAGACAGTTCACAGAATGAAAAGAGAATATTCACCCAATACCCATCTGATAGGGGTTATTATCCAGGATATATCAAACACTGGTAGAACTTTACAAGAAGAAACAGCCAACCCCATCAAAAAATGCGGAGAAGAAATGAACAGACAAGGAAGAAGTTCGAATGGCCAAAAGGCATATGAAAAAATGCTCATCATCGTTAGTCATCAGAGAGATGCAAATGAAAACAATGAGATATCTCACACCACAGAGACTGGCACATATCCAAAAGAGAGCAAGAACAGCAAGTGCTGGCATAGATGCGGGAAAAGGGGACACTCATCCATTGTTGGTGGGAACTGGTACAGCCTTTTTTGGAAAACATATGGACATTCCTCCACAGACTTAGAAATTGAACTCCCATTTGACCCAGCCATACCACTCCCGAATACACTCTGAAGCCAAAAATATGCAGCAGAAACATTCGGTCCCTACTTTTATGTTCAAGTAGCAGCAACTTATTCACAATAGCCAGAATCTGGAAGCAACCAGAGTGCCTTTGTCAGGGAAGCCGCTCAACCCCAACAGTGCGGGAAAGCGAGTTTCCCTTTACCTCCGAAGTGGGCAGGGAATGGATGAAGACTCAGACTCAGGAATCCGATGCAGTTTTAAAATGCTTTACTTATCACAGGTTCAGGCATACAAGTCAGCAATAGAAAAGACCCTGTGCTTAGGATTCCCAGTTAAAACCCCAGCCACATATAGGCCAAGATGGCGGCCACGACGTGTTAAGGCCCTAGTAAGAGGAGATAAAGACAAGACTCCCAAGAATAGTGCAAGCCCCAAAAGAGAGAGCCCAAACAGAAAGAGAGAAAAGAGAGGAAGCAGGCTGGTTTTATACCCCTGCAACTCAGACCTCCCACTATTATGGGAAGCAGGAAGGGTCAAATGCCCTTAGGTAATTTCTCCCAGCACCCTCACCTAGGCCCTATTATATGCTAATGCTTTGAGCCAAGATCTGCCTGGAAATGCCTTCTTAGGGTAGAGAAGGGGTTTCTGAGATGGCATGTCTCTGTACCAAAGACTAATACTAATGCCAGTTAAATATTTCTCCAAGCCTTCACAAGAGTCTCGTCTACTTCACAGTAGTTTTGTGTTTTAGTTGCCTTTGAGTTATTAGGGAGCCATGCTTGCTTGCTTGGAGGCAAACAGCATTTCTCTCTGGTCTAATTACTTAGAGATCCAACGTGGCCAGGCAAATATGCTGGTAAGATCTAGCTAGTCCCACGATGATTGTGGTAGCATGAGAGAATATTTATACCAGCCAGTACAGAATGCATGGTCAGATAAACTGCCACATTTTAAACTACCCCCTTGTCTACAAAGTGATTTGCAGGAGGCAATCCAGGGCAGATGCAGAGGCTTTTAGGCTTTTAAGTGACCTGCAACAAGGGGGTAGTTTAAATGTGGCAGTTTATATATATATAACCTAGGTTACTATTTAAAGATCTTTAGCGTTTTTACAAACTTGTTTGTTGAACAGTAGACAGTGAACTATATAACAGGCCAACAAGGCAAAACTTCTTATTAGTTAGCAATGTTTTAGTAGGCATCCAGGTGAGCAAGAACAATAGCAGGCAATGCAACAAGACTTTGAAATTGAAACTGAGTCTTTAACCTCAAAGATCTTGTCTATTAGGACCCATATTATTTTTTAAATGGTGTAAATCTTTTGTCTTCAAATCATCCAACCTTTTTTTTTTTGGGGGTGGTCACACTTGGCATTACTCCTGGCTCTGCACTCAGAAATTACTACTGGTGGTACTTGGGGACCATCTGGAATGCTGGAGATCAAACCTGGATTGGCTGTTTGCAAGAGGTAAACTCTCTTGCCACTGTTTTATATATAGGTCCAGCCCCACCTCACCAAATCTTTCAGGTCCCACTTTCGTTCTTTTTTAAGCTTTCTTAATCATTACTAATAATGGGGTATTGTAATTGTGGAAATTCATAAATATGGAAATACTTCATTATATCACCAGATAAATGAAAATTGAGGCAGGAATTACAATTTTCTTTTGATTTTCAGATACAAAAAAACATCGAGCCATATCCAAAGTGGGCCAGTGTTGAAGCATTCTCATATATTGTTAGTGGACACACATATATATTGATAGATGTTTGTTGGAAGCCATTTTAGTTATATTTTCAAAATTCACAATACACATTAACATTGATGCAGTAATTCTATTTCTGGAAATTGAGACTACAGATAATTCTCTTATTTATATTCAAAGGCATTAAGAGGGGTTTTTCTAATTGGAAAATTAGAAATATTTAGAAATCAGTAAACAATCATTAAAATATGCTCATATTAATATGCTCCTAAGTTATTTTATTAAAATTAGTTAAGGGCAGTTTAGCGCACTGAGAACGTGTTGCTATTTGTGTAATACAATGAAAAATAAATAAAATAGCACTAGTACTATGCTGATATATACATGCACACAGAGGAAAAAAACCTGAAAAGTATGCAAAGAAACTTAGCAGGTGCCTTTGTAAGGGTTACTGAAGCATCCTTTGAAAGAGGACAGAGAAACATATATTTTTGTTGTATAATCTACTTGACTTTTATAAAAAATTGTATTTTAACAACAAAATATGAACAAAACTATCAGTAAACACCAGCCCATCCCCACCCTCTAAGCTTTAGCAATATTCACAGTAAAGCTTATTAAAGTTGAAGTTTGGATAAAATTAATAAATAGGGTCAAATAAAATCCAATGACCTTTTAATAGAGAGCCACCTTCTAGAAGTCCTGCTATAGCAGCATTCAACGCCTTTGTAATGAAAATTGTCCCATCTTCACAGCCACATATTAGTTTATCAAGATTTGGAATGTACTCTGAAGATGTGACTACCACAGCGCTGGCTTCATCTTTAAATCCTGAGATGTGGTCAATAACACTTTGTGACAGAGTTTGATGCTTATCAAAATTATCTTGAAGGCTCCAGGTGGTAGTTATTGGTATCTCTAAAAAGAAACCAAAAACGAAAAAAAGAAAAATTCATTTATAAATTCAATACAGATGTGGAAAATATTATCCAAGTACCAACTCTTGGAGTTATATAAAGACCCTTGTCATTCTATTACTGGACTTTCTAGAGACAAGTTTTCCTGTCACCCATTCCCTTCACTTACAATAGTATTTGCTCTTTTTCCTTCATGAGTCTTGGAGCTGTGTATTAGCTGAATTGTTTTTTGACTATGGGCCACCATTTTCAACATCCAGCTCGTCATAGCTCCCCCAGAGAAAAGTCGATTCTCCCGTTGCAGTTCATCAATAAATGCACGAGATGAGAGACTACTACAAAGTGTCCCACCGCGGGGCACAGCCTGGCAAGCTACCTGCATGGTATTTGATGCCAAAAACCAGTAACTATTATAGACCTCATTTCCATAACCTGAAGGGAATGGTCTGAGGCTCTTCATGTTCCTGGAGCAAGCAGATGCCCTTTTACTACACTAGCATGTGACAAGATACATAGAGATGTTTCTGGTGCCCGCTCCAGTAAATCGACAAACAACGGGAAGACAAGTGATAACAAGTGATAGATGTAAACTGTCTTTAACTAGAAGCCTGAATGTCATTTTGTCTCCTAATCACCCACCATTTGAATCTAGCCTCCCTCAGCTCTGGACTGATGCCAGTTCGCATCCTGGAGCAAAATAAGTAAGTCAAGGTCAGCCTCCAGCACACAGAAGAGCCTCCAGGCCCACACAATCAGCGTGCTACTGTGCAAACCTGAACCCCACTAAGACTTGCTGGAGGTGTCTCTGGTTCTCTCTAGAAGTCTAATTCTGGGGCTGAGAATCCCAGACCATCACCACCCTGAGCAGTCTCCGCAGGAGACAAAGTACACTTTTAACTCCAAAAAATTAAACTTGTAACAGATTTTTCTGCAAAAAACGACCAAGTTCCAAGTTTCTTTCTTTCTCTCTGTTTTGGAAAGTGGTGGATTTTCTCCCAGGTGATGCTCAGGAGGCGGCTCCTCCTGGGGATTGTCAGGCAAGAGGGAAACAGTTTATGCGAGAACATGAGGGGCTTCTCCTCCGGTGCCGCGTCCCATAGGCAATCTCTGAAGCCCCAGGGCCCCTAGGGCTGCACAGATACTCCTCATGGGATCATGCAGGGCTTGAAGAAAACCAGTTGGGGCGGACGATAGCCCAGCGGGTAGGGCGTTTGCCTTGCGCGCAGCTGGCCTGTGCCGGCCTGGGTTTGATCCCCGGCATCCCATATGGTCGCCCGAGCACTGCCAGGAGGAATTCCTGAGTACAGAGCCAGGAGAAACCCCTGAGCATTGCCAGGTGTGACCCAAAAAAGCAAAAAAAAAAAAAAAAACCCAGTTAACTCAAGTTCTAACCCCTGACACTAGCTCTCTGACACTATGTTTATTTAACTCATTTCTTATTAGTTCATATTTATTACAAACTATTTTGTAAATGAGGGATACTAAAAGGCATACGAGTGAACTTGAGGATGAATAAAAGTGAGGGCACATAAATGCAGCTATTACTGTGGCCAGAGCAATAGCAGGTAGGGCCTTGCACCAACCCGGTTCAATCTTCAGCATCCCACATGGCACCTCCCTCTCACTCCCACATCCAGCCAGGAGTGATCCCTGAGTGCAACACAGCCAGGAGTAACCCCTGAGCATAGCAGGGTGTGACCCAAAAAGCAAAAAAGAAAGAAAAGAAAAGCAGCTGTTGTGCTATACCCCAGAATACAGCTCAAAAGATGAGCACTGAGCTGGGAATAAGCAGGAAAGACCGAGCCATACGCCCCTTTGTAACACAGCCTTGGTTTGAAAGTTCTCCACAATGATATTTACTTGTATGACCTCTGTTTGTCCCCGAAGAAAAATAAATGAAAATGCTAAAATACTAATAACTCAAATTGTCAAATATTTTGGTGCCAAGATAGAAGGGGTTCATGTCTTATCTATCTCTACGAGGCCCTGAGTTTGATCCCTGTGACTCGCACAACCATCACATGTGGTCTTTTGGCCCTGCCAGACTTGAATAGCCCCACTGCCAGCACAGGGCTAAGCTCAGTCCACACAGGCAGGCTGAGTACACTGCTAAGCTCTGGAGGATCTCTGAGAAGCCCAAGACCCACATTAAAATCTTAAGTAAATGAGTACATTTTTAGTTGAAGTTCAAGTTTCCAGGCACCTGTAGTAATCTCAATAGAGATATTAGTTGAATAATTCAGGATATGAAAACAAATATAAATAGGGCACCTCAAATAACCCATATCCATATTCCTATCAATCATTTCATTCCTTGCCTCACCCTTTTTGGGGCCCGGGGTGGGAGGACAGCTAGCTCTAATCAGGGCTTATTCCTGGCTCTGCTCTCACAGATCAATCATGGTGGGGTTCAAGGTGCTGGGACCAAACCTATGTTGGTCGCCTGCAATAAAAGTGCCCTACACTCTCCACTCCCTCTCTAGCCCCTAAGTTTACCACTTACTAAGTGCACCACCCTGTCTGTACTACAATACCATCTCAAACCATGGAGGGGGAGAGCAAGTTTCCAAATAGGATGCACCAAGCAGATTTTTGGCTCATAAGAACAGATACTATGCTTCAGCTTGACCAAAAAAAGGGGAACTTACCGCATTCACTTCTTTTAATGAAACATTGATGTTATCACATTCATTTATTTTAATGAAACATGGAAGTTATCACATCTCATTTATTTTTAAAGAAACATTGCATACTAAAATAATCCTGATGATTCTAATTTGAATTATATCAGTTCTGCTGTATAAGATCTATAAGCATCAAAGTCTTACCTACTTTTCAATTGACATGGATAGTAGACAACAAATAATAGTATAGAAAATTGTTTCCACTTGCTGTCCACTGTTACCCACCTGGAAAGTACACTGAGTCAATTATGAACTAATTCTCAGAAGACACATGGAATAGAAATAAAAATTATCTTACCTCTAGGAGAACCATCAAACTTGGAGACAGGAACATCAGGGATGTGCCACAAAGTAATTCTTCCTGATACGTCTCCAGAGAAAAGCACCTTATAAAAAGGCTCTTTCCTTTCATTCATGTAGCCCATAACAAAGGGAAGACTCTGATTTGGGAATAAGTTAAAACAAAACTGTAAGCTAGTTTATATGTAGGGACAGCCACTATTTTGAGCTGGAAAACAAGATTTCAGAATTAAACTAAGAAATTTCCATCTTAGCCCTATTCTTTCAAAACGTTTAAGTAAATTAAATGAAACATCTATTAAGACATCCCTCCCACAAAGAAAATTTATAAAATGAGGCAAAATGGCCAGCATTAATGAGAATATCTAACCCTCAGAACATGTTCTGTGCATTCTATGCTTTCCATCTGAAAGCAGGTGAGTAAACTTAAAGTGAAGAGATTGAAAGCCACAGGTTCTGGAGCCCGTGGTTATGACAGGCGATCTCCCTGCTTGGATGAAAACACTAACTGAAACCCAGGAGGCCTGAATTATTCATGGGCCCTTCATTTCCAACTGTCATTTGAAAGAGCAATGATAATTTTGCATGCAGTGGTATGTGTTTATTAGTGTAATTCTTATTTTCTATTGATAATTTTTTCCTGGTTTTATATATTTGGTCCCAAATTTCCCAACTGGCTACAAAGAAAAGGAGTCACAAACACTAGACACCTCACTCATATGTGGTTAAAGAAGATACAAAACAGGGCACTTGCCCCTAGAGGTGTTGCAGATGTGGCCTTAGTGCCCGGCTGCGTTGGCAGGAGTCAGAGAGGAGATAGGCTTTTCTACACCCACAGGACTCTGCCCTGTAGGCCCTGGATGGTGGGTGGTCTGACATGGGAAAAGACTGGGCACCCTGGGATGAACCCAGAGCCATGGCAGAACCTGGCAAGTAACAGTGGTGTACTTGATATGCCAAAAGCAGTAACAATAGAGATGAACTAGACAAGGGACAGACCAGACACAGCTGCGCTGCCTGGCCCACATGGAGCAGCCCATGGAGTCTCTGAAGAATCGGCTAGTCCCTGGCTAAGACCAACGTCGCTCCTAGGGTAAAGCAGTCATGGGAGGAAAAGTCATGCTGACCGGAATTGGAGCAGGGATTTGGGCTCCTCCCTCTCCATGCCGGTAGACATGTCTGTGGGATGGCTAGGGGCTCGCAGCCTCCTCAACCAGATGAACGGACAAGGGGCAGACCAGATGCACAGCTGTGACAGTGCGCAGCCGCACAAGAGGCTTAGATAACAAAGTAGGCTAGGACCAGGTCCTTCCCAGGATCTTTCACATCTGTACAACTGGGAAGTTGATGGGGAATGAGGAACTGTAATGTCACACTAGAACTCACTACTGAGTTCTACACATATATATACATAGATAATTGCATCATAAACCATAAGGCAAGTCATAAGTTATAGAAGAGAGCAGAAATACAGAGATAGAAATAGAGATAGAGAGAAAGATGAGAGACTGAGACACAGGGGGGAGAGCTGCCATCTGGCTCTGCCCTGGCTCAGCTGACCATGAGGCTCCCAGGGAGGCAAGATGGGTCTTGGGAGTGGGCCCAAAACCTCTGTAGGGCCTCTGAAGCAGCCAGATGAGACTCACTCACCATAATAGCTGCCATTTTTGTGGTCTGGACCCAGTATATCAAACTAGTGGAACCAATCATGTTCTAGAATATATTACAATCTACAATGTGTAAGAAAGGGAAGCGAGAAGGAGAAAGAGAAAGAGAGAGAGAGAAATGCGATAAAGAACCTACCATGGAGGCAGGCCGGGGGAAGGGGAAGGGAGGTGGGGACATTGGTGATGGCAGATGGGCAGGGGTGGAGGGATGGGTATTGGAACACTGTAGGACCAAAATTCAAACATGAACATCTTGTAATTGTATATCTAATGGTGGTATAATAAAATATTTTTTAAAAAAAGAAAAAAAGAAGATACAAAACAAGGAAATTAATGGTATTTAATGACAAGTCATTGGGCTTTTAATTAATTAAGAACTGATGTTACCACGTGTTGATGGGGAGCACGGGGCAGACTGGAAATAATACTTGGATGTCTGGGAGAGTCTAGCCTCTCTGCACTGGTGGAGGGGCAGTCATTTTATATACCACAATCATAAATGCAGAAACTACTGTGAACCTGAGTCACAATAAACACTGTGTAAATAAGAGTAAAGACAGGAGCAGAGTGGTAGATAGTACAGCAGGTAAGTTGTTTGCTTTGCACGTAGCACACCCAGCTTCAATACCCTGCATCCTGAGTTTGGCCAGAAATACGCCCTAAGCACTGTCAGGTGAAGTCCCCACAAAACTTTAAAAAAATAACACACAAATTAGTCCCTAGCTCAAGTTTCACATTTAGTATCTATTATTGACATGCACATAAGTACACATGATAATATGTTACAAAAATATATAGACATATAAATGACATCATTTTACTGAGAGCATTAACCCAGGGCATTAAAATACTGAAGATAGTTTTTATTAGTGAATGAGTGTATATTCTTCCTGGCATCAAAGTGCAACATACCTATTCTTTAGGCAGAAGTGATACATAAGGAATCAATACAATTCAGTATACAAAACAAAAACCAAAGCCTATTCTGATATACAAACAAAACCGTACTGGAAACAGGAGAGACAGTACAGAAGGTAAAGTGCTTGCCTGTATGTTGTCCATGAGGATTCTATCCCTAGCACTACATATTCCTCAGGAATGATCCCATATCAGAGACAGAAGTAAACCCTGAACTCAGCCAGGTGTGGCCCCAATACAAAACAATAATGCTCAGAAGAAAGCCAAGTGCTGGTGCTAGAATTAAAGAGAACAAGGCCTCCAATGATAGTTGGCAATGACTACTCTGGACAAGAACTGAGTGTTGAAATGAGGTAAATTAATATGAATAATACCCTTTCAGTAACAATATTGAAAACCGTAATGCATAAAAGGAGATGATAGGTAGAGAGAGAGATGACAGAAACAGAAAAAAATAAACATAGATCCAGAGACAGGGAGACAGAAACAGAGACAGGGAGAGAGAGGGGGCTGGACCAAAAATACAGCAGAGGTAGAGCACTTGACTTGCATAGGACCAACTCAGGTTTCATCCCTGGCATCCCATATGGTGCCCCTGAGCACTGCAAGGAGTAATTCCTAAGATCAGAGCAGGAGTAAGCCCTGAGCATCACCGGTTGTGGTCCTCAAACCAAAAATAATGAAGAGAGAGAGAGAGAGAGGAAAAGAGGGTGTGGGAAGAAACAAAGGAAGGGAGTCAGGGACCAGGAGGGCCAAGAAAAGCTGGGGAGGGAGAACACTGCTACAAAGAAAATGACACTAGACACTATGGGCCAACATTTTTTGTGAATGTCAGCTATGATACCGATAAAAGTGAGTGAAATTAGCTTCCCACTCAGCTTTTAGTAATCTGATAATTAACCATTTTCCCCCCTCCAACTTTGGATCTGGGACTACCAGTCCAGAGAGGCACCTCCTCCCTGCCCGCACCTGCTGCTGCTCCTGGTCTCACTCACTCCTTCACTCAGTATTTTCTTCCAGAAACCGACCCCCTCTACTTCACCTGTAAATACATGAGGATTTGGAGTTGTTTTGTTTGTTTTGTTTTCTTTTGTTTTGGGGTCACACCCAGAGGTGCTCAGGGTTCACTCCTGGCTCTACATTCAAGGTTCACTTCTGGGGGTGCATAGTAATCACTCCAGGAGGGGAATCAGGGGGTCAAAAAAGGGTGCCAGGGAGCAAAACCAGGTAGACCAGGTGCAAATCAAGTGCCCTACCCACAGGATGGTCTCTCTAGCCCCATTCTCAGTCCTTTGTTTTGTTTTTATAATCAAAGAACCTTGTGACCATCACAGGGAGTGTCTACCCAAGGTAATAAAACAGTCATTAAGAGTGAATTCCCTTGAGCTAACTTCCTGGATTCAAATCCTAGTTTTAGTACATATTAACTCTATTAAAAGAACCAATTACTTGATTTAGGCAATTTACTTTACTTCTTTGTGTCTCATTTTCCCTAACTGAAAGAAGGCTAATCACAGCAACTACTCTATGGGATTACTGTCAGGATTAATGAGTTGATGAAGGTAACTGATTAGAATGGTGCCAAGCTCTTGGTCCATGCTCAATAAATATTTGCCATTCCCATTATTTTCTTCTCAGAACAACCAAGAAGCTTACTCTAAAGACCCATTATAAGACACTGGTGTCACTGTCTAGGTTCAAACCCTGGACATTATCCTCCTTAAATATTAGTTTCAAAAACCTAATTATTGCAGGGAAAATCATGTAAATAAGTCAATGACTGTCTGACAATAATAAGAATTCAAGAAAAATTAACATATTCTTATCGCTGTCAGCTCTGCACCAAGTTTCTAATTGGCAATGTTCAGGCTGCTCCTACCATAATTCTGTTGCCCCTACACTGTAGTTTCCTGGGACCCTGGAAAACCTAGTTCCTCACTTCAACAGGCAGCACACAGGCTTCAGTACCCAACAGTTGTGATCCGGGCTACAAAGTCTCAGAGCTTCTGGAAGGAAGTTAGAATCCTCCAAACAGCTTGTTCTCAGCATGGTAAATGGTAACTTAGAGAACACAGTACTATCAAATCACTTGATCACTTGACTTCCCGTAGATCATCGATTACTCGAGCAGGCACCAGTAACATCTCTATATGTCCTGACATATGTGAGATACCCCAAGGGCATCTGCCCACTCCAGGAACATAAAGAGCCTCAAACCATTCCATCAAGTCATGGGTGATGAGGTCTTTAATTGTTACTGGTATTTGGCATGTCAAATACGACATGAGTATCTTGCCAGGCTTTGCTGTGCAGGTGGGATAATTCTAGTCACCTCAAGACTCGAGCATTTATTGATGAACTGTGTGGTCGAGCTAGGCTGCAATCAGCTCCTCTGCTGGGTACAGTTCTGAGGAAAGGGAGTCTGGATGTGGAAAATGGTGGCCCCTCATGGTGGGGGGGTTCCTCTGGCTTCTTGGGAGGCTCTGCTGGGGTGGCAGGCTAGGGCTAGAACCTGCCATCCCTCCCGGACACCTCGTGATCAGCTGGGCACAGGGAGAGCAAGTAGCAGCTCTGCCCCGTTGTGTTGAGTCTCTCATAATTCCTCATTCCCCATAAACTCTCCAGTTTGATGTAAATAGAATGATTGTTAAAGTGTAAAAATGAGAAAGATCCTGAAAGGACCTGGTACTAAATACATTGAGTCTAAGATTAAACCGCGGGCGGCAGAGCCAGTGCACGCCTGCCATGGATCTGGAGTCTCAGTCTTACAGTGGTTGGCTGTGGTGGCTGGAGCTCAGGGTCTCACCCACTGAGCCTGAAGGTTGGGGACTGGGTGAAAGCCCCCCAATCCTTGCTCTGAGTCCAGCAGGCACGGCTGCCTGCATGGAGAGCAGGCCTTAGGAGCTATGTAGGACTGGACCAGGTGCTGGCCGAGCCTTTTGCTATCAAATATGGATCTAACTTTACTATCAAATATGGATAATTTTTACTACCAAATATGGATAAACTTTACTAAATATGGATAAACTTTATTATCAAATATGGATATTTAATTCTATGTGCTCACGCTAATAAATGAGTCCAGTCATTTCTAGCTGGGGTTTCAGAGCAGCCTTTCCTAAGATCACTGTATCCATCGCTGCAGCTCCCCAGCCAGCATCTACCTTCCTGACTGCCTCACTGCAGACAAATGGATGAGCCCTATGTGTAGGAAGTATCAGTGGTGATGCTTTGAATATACTGAATAATTTCTCTAATTTCTTGGCTGAAAGGCAACTGGGTATACAACTGTTTTCAGTTTTAGATTATTCCATTTGACCTCACAATCTTCAAGTGCTTCTCACTGTTAACATGGAAACAATTATGGTACTCTAAATAAGAGTTACTGAAAAAAAGAACTATATATCAATGACTTTAGATTTGAAGAACAGAGCAAGGCAGCTTCTGATACAATTAGTAATTTTAAGATTAGGTTTAATCGTCGCACCTTTATCATTAAGTTATAGCATTCATATCTAAAGGAGACTAGAAGTCTCTAAAAGTCATAATTTACATTTAGCTTTCAGGGAAAACTGTGCCTTATAAAAATGCACTCTAGTCTTAAGAGGTTTCTATAATAAAAAAAAAACCTGCCCTGGTATACCATAAGATTGCTTTTGTGATCTAGGATCTATTGGTGCCCACAAATAACTAGAAAAAGTGCTCAGTGCTATAATTCTAAATTGTACAAATATGCTAAAGGAGAAGCGCCAGACTACAGAATTTCCCACCAGATTATAGAGTTAAGCCAATGATCCCTGCAGTATAATTCTGTAAGAAGTAGCGTACTTCTTTGCCACTTTAGCAATTCAAAACTTCTCCATTCATGAAGAACTTTTTTAATAATTAGCTAATTTTAGTCTCTAGATTTAGTAATCCAGAGATTAAAGAACACACTTTGGCTAAAACTAATAAAATAAAATAAATAACTGTTGAATTTAAACTTCTTAGTGTGTCAAAGATATAATTCAACCTAGTAAAAGCTCACATAATTTCCATACTCTCTTCCAGAAATCAGTTACATTAATTTTAACAAAGAAAAGCATTCAGAAGAATAGCTAGATCAACTGGAAAATTATCTTATGGTTCACTTCTTATAAACAGCAGAATACAAATCCTTTCATAAAAGTTTATAAAGAAGAACAGGTGCATCAAAATATTAGTTGTATACTATCAAGTTGCCAAAAGAATGAGTGAAAAATTTCAGTGCATGTTTATAAGATAGAGAAAAGTATAGCAAATTTCTGACAATTGATGGATCAAAGAGTATATGAGTGACCAATGTACTGTTTTAACAACTTTTCAGATAGTTAAAAATTTCCCAATTAAAATGAGTAAATCCCTAAAATCAAAAGTATCCATGATGATGCTTTATGGTGGTAAAATTAAAAATGTTAATATCTCCTTGTTTGAAATTTATAGTTTTGGTATAAGAAACATGTATTGTTCAGTTACTCAGATTGTTTTTAAAGGAAAAACTTGTCTTTAGTATCCATAAACAATTTTGATTTTCTCGTTACCAACTTGATGTGATTCTGTGATTCCATTTTTTTCAGGCCTGTCTCTGTTTCAGACAAAGCAACACTTATCTGAGAAATGGAGTGAAACAGCTTCGAGACAGTCACTCTTTCCTGGCATTACCTTATTTTCCTGCACAGAAGTGGAGCAGAGTAAATGAGGATAAATGGTCTCCGTGGCCACTCTTCCATCAGCAGGATATATGCTTTTTTGAAAGCCCACTGCATGGCAAAAAAATAAAAAGCAAAGTTTAGAACTCAGGTTTCTTTATTCACTTTTCCTCCCACGTCCTTACAAAAGCCGGATGGTACCATTCAAGTTTCTCAACTCTGGCTAGAAATTGTTAGGTTAATAATTACAAGTGACTTTTTGAAAACCCAGCACCAGCTGTACAAGTTATACATGGTTAATCTCATTCCTTCATCCCCTGCTGGTTTATACAAAGGGTGAAGCCTACCAAGCCCAGAGTAAATCTTCCTGTGCCAAAGTTGTTTTGTTCTGGTTTTTGATCATGAGAAGCATGCAGGGATTTTCCATAATAAACCTTCCAAAGTTCATTTACTACCTGAGTGTTTTGTATGCTGCTCCCATCTGAGCCCACCTGTTCAGCAGCTGATAGATATTACTGTGACCATCTTCTGTCCAGATGATGATTCTGTGAGCCGCAAGCACCTCGCCACCAGCAAAGAATTGCCCACTTTGACTAGCTTCAGTCCACAGAAGGGTAAAATCGCAATAATCATAAACCTAAAACGCAAAATGATGGCACACATGAATAAGAACTTACAGCACATTGGTGAAATGATGTGGTTACCAAGTCTATATCAAGCCACCCTAAACTCAGCATCAACATATTTCAATATCACTCAGCTTTCATTCACTATTACCTAGCTTTCCGTCTGTTCTAGGGTGAAGTTCAGTGACTAACTCTGTATCATTCCTGAATGTGTCCAGTAAACAAAGAAAACCAGATATCCCCCATATCTGCCTCTATTTTATTCTGTTCATATGGACAGACTAACTTAGCATTTGAAAAGACAGTACATAAAGTCTATACAGCAGAAGTCTGTTCTTATATCATACACTTTTTCCTTCAAAAACACATTAATGACAAATTCATGAATAAGATAATTTGTTTTTGTTAAGTGAGACAGATATATGAACAATCAAAATGATACTATTAACTGATGCTAATACAGTTTTTTCCTCCTTGAAGATGTCTATAGATACAGTCACAAGCAAAGCATGTATTCTAAAAAGTGAACACAGTAACAAAACAGAAAAGAAACCTCAGATAGACCCACCGTTGCTTTGAATAAATCAAAAATGCCAAAAAGATGAGGAATATTCATGTTATTTTTTGCTATTTTATATTACCTTCCAACACTTAGAAAATACCACCAATAGAAGTCGCTCTGTGTACGTGCAAAATCGTATTGTCCGGCAGTTCTCGGCATTAAGAAACTTGGATTCCTTTTCATAGACATCTTGCTTTTCCTTCAAAAGGAATTAAACACTTCAGTACTAGTCCTGGGTCCACTGTGTGCCTCCTCTCTGTATACCGCTTGATACCTTATCTTAGTGCTAGTCCTGGGTCACCGTGTGCTTCTCTCTGTATACCGCTTGATACCTTATCTTAGTACTAGTCCTGGGTCACTGTGTGCCTCTCTCTGTATAGAGCTTGATACCTTATCTTAGTACTAGTCCTGGGTCACTGTGCGCCTCTCTCTGTATAGAGCTTGATACCTTATCTTAGTACTAGTCCTGGGTCACTGTGTGCCTCTCTCTGTATAGAGCTTGATACCTTATCTTAGTACTAGTCCTGGGTCACTGTGCGCCTCTCTCTTTACCGCTTGGATACCTTATTCGAGAAGACTTGCTGCCAGCACATCTAAAAGTAAATCACATTGTTAATATAAAGTGAGAAAGTTCCTCAGTTTCCCTTTAAGTTTTCTGGGCTAAGATGATACTAAGCCAAAAAGCCAAAAAAAAAAATAGTGAACAGATATTCACTTGGATTCTTTATATAAAATTATTCAAGAACATTCTGGAGTACTAATGCTGGATGCACTGAGAAAAATGTGAACAAATTACTCTCAAACATGACAATAAGATAAAACAAAGGAAAGAACTATTTATTAGTTGATATAACTTAATGATTTGAATAGAAGAAAAAATAAACAGAATACTTTGAAAAAAAGTGTGCCCCCCCACCCCAAAAAATAATACAAAATTCTGAATCTCAGTTACTTTCTCATAAGGATGAGATGTTTTCCTTGGGCCTACTGGGTCAAAGCTCTTCCTCAGGAGGCGCTGAGCACTCTGGGGCAGCTGAGACAATGGTGTTAGCACAAATACAATGGCTGTTCTCTGGAGTGTCTTCTAATGCTAAGTAGCAGGACATCTGTCCCCCAGCTGCCTGAGTTATCTCCCTCCCACCACACACACACTAGAAGAGAGGGACTGATAGGTATTCTATGCTTTTGCTTTTACTTAAAAATATTAACAAGGCTAGAGAGACAGCTCAGAAGTCAAGGCACTTGCTTTGCATGCAAAACAGTATATCTGTGTTTAGTGAAGGTATAGAAATTTTTTAATTTTTTAAAATTTCCTATATATTCAAGAACGATATAGTCCAACTCTAATATGTGGCTACCAGTGGGAAGGAGGCAGGAGAAGGACAGGAAGAGATAAAAATCTATACATATCTATATTATTTTTCTATTTATTTTGGGGAGGTGATGGGGACGTTGGGGAATACACGCAGTGTGCAGGGTTTACTCCTAGGCTCTGTGGTCAGGAATCTCTCCTGGTGGTACTTTGGGGTCAGTGATCAACCCGGTTGGCTGTATGGCAAGTGCCTTAGCTACTACATGATCTCTCCAGCCCAATATTTGTAGTTTTACCAGAGTACATGCAATACCCTTCTAATTGAAACAGTTTCAATAACTGTGCTTGAGCCTGGAGAAAAGATTAGGACTTCACCAACCTGAATGTTATTGATAGATGAAGAGAGATCCCATACTTTGAGCTCACCAGCTACTGTAACCACCAACAGAGAATCCTCTGGGGAAACATAAGAAAGCAGAGGTCAGCAGATCATGTAGAGAGCTAGTTACTGCAAAATTCATTTCACAAATATTCAAGGATTATGCAGGTTATCCTTGAATATAACCTTGAACGGTTATCTAAATTGAAAAATCACACTTTTTAAATAAACACTTTTTGTTTTAGAGGACATTATATGCTTATTTTAAAATTTCAAAATGATCCTCATGCCAGAGGAAAGTACCATGAGCACCAGAACCACTTTGCAAATCATTGCCCTGGCAATATGGCATCTTGCAAATTTCAGAAAAAGGTTAGTAGTCATTATATGAGTATGTACATTCTGTACTTATTCCAGAAACTAAGTTGTCTTCATTCCTATATATAGAAGATATAGCTATAAGATATATACAGAAGATACAGCTGTGAGAGCACTACTGAGCTACAAGAATGCCTGCTTGCCATGCTTAAAATGAACTGAGCAAAACTAGGTCATGAGATACAACCTCCTCCATCCTCTTCATCTTGATCCCTCACTGACCATGCAAGGAGTTGAGGTCCTGATCTGGCTTTGCCATAATCAGTAGACATAAGGAAGCATTCTGAAGCCTAGCCTAATAAGTTAACCAACAATTCAAAAGTGATCTTATGATATGCAGTCTTGTGGTGTTATATTATAGCCAAGGATCACCTTGAATTCTCACAGAGTGAATAATACACATGCAGTTGATCCAATCCGGAGACTGAGATGATGTGAAATTGTGAACAACAGCTAAGGTTTTGGCATCAATGATAAGAACATCTTGATATTCTCCACAACAGAGAAGCCATCCTTCTCCCGTCATCCGGAAAGAGCAGTGGTAATACTGTGTCAATGGAACGAAAAGCAAAAATTAATCACCCCTAGCAACTAACACATGATTTTGACTATGGTGAAGTTTTCTCTGGTTTTGAATTTATAATCGATTCAATTAAGATATTATACTGAATACAACTAAAATTTCTTTTAATTCATTATGCCACCCTTCAAATGTATTGCTTTATATACTTCATTTGTATTTGTTTGGGTTTTTTTTTTTTTTTTTGCTTTTTTGGGTCACACCCAGTGACGCTCAGGGGTTACTCCTGGCTCTTTGCTCAGGAATTACTTCCAGCAGTGCCTCAAGGGACCATATGGGATGCTGGGGATCGAACCTGGGTTGGCCACGTGCAAGGCAAATGCCCTACCTGCAGCGCTATTGCTCCGGTCCCTTGTATTTGATCAGAAAGATTTCTTTTGTACATAATGAATATTTTTACAAATCATGGAAAACTCCAAGTATATTTCCATTGGAGTGCTATATTGAACCCAAGTTAGAACAAAGAAATAAAAAATATACAGTTTCCCTTTCCTAGAAACACTGCTCGGTTTAAGATGAAATAAAGTCATTTTAATAAGTATTTGAAGAATTCTTAGGCTAAATACGTTTTGAAATTAGCTTTAACTAAAGATTGAGTAGTATCCTTGCTGTGCTCTCTTCCCACATAGGTTCTGGTCACAGAAAGCAGATAGTGATGCCGCAATGCAAGTCATCAGTGCTGAAAGCCATTAGTGAACTCTAATGCCAGCCCTGCTGGAATTCTGCCACTAGCTCATAAAAATACTTGAAGCCGTTCTACCAGAAGTTAAAATCCGCTTTGCAATATTGGGAAATGACTTCAATGGTATGGTTATGCCTTTTACTCTTTCCCTAAATAAGAAATTCAGAATAGAATCTTCCAAAAAGTGTTAAAATCACAATTGTATAAAGCAGTACATCACTAAAAATGATTCTGTGTATTTACAAGTGCAACAAAGGAAGAATAAGGTAAGGGGCCTGTCATTCAGAGTCCGTCTTTCTAGGATAGATGCAGAAGTGGAAAAAATCAGGATAAAAATGGTTGAATAAAAACTTTTTAAAAAGAACACTGTGAGGTACATAATACCTGATGTCACTCTAATTGATTTATAAAAATATTTTTCAAGAAAAAAAACATTTTTCCAATGGCATTTCTTGAAATGTATGGCATAGAAAACCCCAAAGGGGGACAAAAAAGAATTCAGAAATGTTTTGCAGGCAGTGGAGGTACTCACGCAGATGGCAGAGTGCCTGTATGGAAGTACAGCTTTCGCCACGCACCATCCATTGGTGACATTCCAAACACACATCTCCCTAGAAGACAGAACTTTGTATTAGTCTCTGTCATTTCCACTCAGTTGACTGGAATGATTTCTGTGCCTCCAAGGTTTTCTGTAGTGCTGCACTTAAATACAACTTGTATATTTCTGCGGCTTTTTGTTACAGATTACTGGGCAAGAAAATGCTGTGCTCATTAGCAGGGATAACATACTGTAACTGTGACTTTTTGTTGAGGTAGTTACACCCACCCTGATGCCAGTCTACAAAGTTGACTTTAACATCAACCTGGCCTACAACAAATTGTGAGGCTACATCTATCACAGTCTGTTAGTGTGACAATACAACAATCTTTCCATAGAAACCACTTCTTCTTGAAAATGGCTTATTTCACTCACCTTAAGCTACATATTCTGCAACCCAAAAATGCACCAAGGGCTTTTATAAAAAATAAACAGTGCCACCAAGAGGCCACACTTGGCCTATCATCAATATGGTTTGTTTCTCTGAAATCATGAAATTATTTTTGACATTTAATATTTTGAACTTTTGATACTTTAGAAAATGCTGACTTGATTACATGTATGTTACAGAGACAGGCACAAAACATACCCAGTGAAAGGCAGTTTATAGGAATCTTGTTCACAAAACCAGAATGGATGCGTCAGAGTTATTGGCAATATTCTTCAATTTGGATACTTTGAGCATATCAACAAAATTTTCTATGGAATAAAAATGAAAACTAAATTGGCTTTAATGGAGAAGTTGCCATTAAAAAGAAAAACTATGGCTTAGTAATGATAAATGCTGTATGCATTTAGATATTTGAAGAACTAAAGGAGGTTTCCAAGCCAAACACTGGAACAAGATGTTTAAATTAGTGGTTTTCAACCGCAGGAAATCTTGTTCCCAAAAGACAGTGTTCAAAGATATTTTTTGGTTCCTGCAGTCCAGGCATCTAGTGAAGGCCAGAAGGTTGCCCAAACATTAGGACAGTTCTCTACAGTAACCAGTTATCTAGGGACACAGAAACCATTCCGAGACATAGAAATCAAAGAGCAATAGTCCTATTTCTCTTTGATCATAGCCAACACATTTAAAAAAAACAGCTAAGGTCATCTGAAAAGGAATGCAATTCAATACAATGGGGGAAATCTCTGAAAAATAAGGCTAGTGAAAAGGTAAAAATTGAAATAGTATCTCAAATCAATTCAGTTAAAGAAATAGAATCTTAAAATTCCATCAACATAACCTTTAACTGTATTGCTGTCATCACTGGAGTATGCCACAGAAAACTTTAAAGAAAAAATCTCCCCCAGATTTTTTAATTTCATAACTCTGTGCTCATGTTCTGACAAGTGGGATTTCAATTTTGTTTCTGTGTGGTTTTTTTTTCTGGTTTATTTTTGCAGAGTCAATTGGGGGCTCACACCTGGAATTTTGAAAAGATCAGTTAACCTGTTTCCAAAGAAGTCTATCTGTAAAATGGGTGTATGCTCCAACTATATATTATAAGGTCCCAGATCATTAGAATTATCCAAGAAATTTCTTTAAAGAAATAAAAATAATGATGTCTGGGACAGAATTCTGATATCAAGTAATGCTTATTAAATCACATTTTTCAGAGCTGGAACCTGGAATTCAGTAAAATGCGCATAATCATGCTCAATTTCCAAACTCCGATGCTAGTTATTTTCCTGTTTATTTTTTTTTTGTTTTAAATTTGCTCACTTAGAAATAGTTCTATAAGTTGTCTTCACCTGTATAATTAATGTTTATCACTTCACACTTTCCATGTTAGAAATGAAACATAACATCTTTTTTTCTTGTGTTCCTTTTTTTTCTTTTCCCAAATTTTATTACACCACTTTTAGACATAAAATTGCAAGATGCTCATGTAGAGTTTTGGTTCCACAGTGTTCCAACACCCATCCCTCCACCCAAACCCATCTCCCATCACCAATGTCCCCACCCCCCCCCTCCCCTCCCACACCTCAACTACTTGGCAGGTTCTGTATGTCTTTTCTCTCCTCTCTATCTCTCCCTCCCACCAAACTTTCCTACACATCGTAGAATGCAGTACATTAAAGGACATAACTGTTTCCACTAGTTTGATGGACCGCACGGCCGCTTGCCGTAGAATACTTCACAGCACTGACTCTAGAGGTATCTTCAAAGATTCAATGAGATTGGCCAAGCAAACAGAAGCAAAGATAAACAAATGGGACTATATCAAACCAAATCAAGGATATACATATATGACAGGTGGGGAGATGCACAGATATATATTATTATAACAAAGTTGCATTCTTCAGATGCATCACAAGGTACTAAACCACGCAAACTAAATTTTTTAATATTAAAGGTGGCATGTTACTAGCTGAGCCTTAGAATCCCATATTCTGACATAGTTTCTTATTTTTTTTTTTTTTTTTTTTGGGGGGGTGGTCACACCTGGCAATGCTCAGGTGTTACTCCTGGCTCTGCAATCAGGAATTACTCCTGGGGGTGCTCGGGGGACCATATGGGATGCCGGGGGATCCAACCCGGGTCGACCGCGTGCAAGGCAAACGCCCTACCCACTGTACTATCGCTCTGGTCCCGACATTGTTTCTTAAAGAGGGAAAAAGAAAAATAAATGCACAGTCCCACACATTTGCCTTCCCATTTTCAGCATGCACGGTCCCACCTATTTACCTACCCATTTTCTGCAGCACTAACAACATAAGGCTGCTTAGAGAAGTCTCTTGCTTTTGCCAAACATGTCACCGAAGCTGAATGACCGAATAGAAGTTCTTTAGCTGAAATCTGAAAATTACGGTAGAGTAGGCTTTAAATAGCTATAAGACTTTTCATTGAAGAACACATACTTAACATGCTATAAATAATCATAACCCTGTTCAGAAAATTACTTTATGTAGTTTCTGTGCATGATATTCAGGAAAACTAATATATTACATATGCAAACCTACAGAATAATCCACTTCTAAATAAAAGAATTGTGCTATACACAGTTTAATTGTTTTTTGGTCTTTTATCCATCCTGAAACCTAGATGATCGTTATACCTATCTCACAACATCAAAGTATTCAGCATAATTAAGTAACTATTGATTTTATTATGCACATAATATGCCTCAAATAATGGCAGTATATTGATGTCAAATATGAGGATACAGAAGCAAATTTTAAAATATAAAAGTATTTACCTTTTCTCTATTATAATACTTTATATCTCTTCTTGCCTCAATATATTAAAAAATAAATGTCCTACGTAAAAATTAAGACTAAGTTAAACTCATGTGAGAAATAATGTATTTATTAAATTTTAACACAGGAAAATAAAATTCAAACTACGAAACAAAATATTTAAGAGCCCCATTCAAATGGAGCAAACTCTACTCTTTTAATCCCATCACAACTGATCTGACTTTCCTTCCACATGCTATCTCAGCCTGGATTTCTTATTATGTGCATAACGGCATCTGGGACCCCATAGTTCTCTTATGAGATGTGAGCACTACCGCACAGCCACAGCAGCCCTAGTCACTGTCAACGAGATACCAGTAGCGCCTCCTTTCTCCACTTGTTATCCTCAAAAACTGCCTTTCATAAGGCAAGAGCAACAGGGTATAGTGTCTATTAAGAACCATAGTGCTAAGGGAATCTCTGTGACAATGGTCATGGGTTATTGGCACTTTTGGGGGTGAAGCAGTATAATTATAAATATAGGACAAAAATTTGGAAACTATGTAAACCACATTACTAAAATTTAATGTAATAAAATATTTTGAAATGAAAAGAATTAAGTTAAAAGTAAGAATTAAGTTAAAAATGTAATAAAATATTTTGAAAAGAAAAGAATTAAGTTAAAAATGACAGACATGGGGCAGAGCTGCTACTGGCTCTTCCCCCTCGTCAGAACTGACTTCCCCCTCGTCAGAACTCCACCCAGCAGACCAGCCTATCACAGCCTGGAGCGGCCGCGTGGTTCATCAATAAATGCTGGATTTTGAGATGACTACAAGAGTATGCTACCCACACGGCATAGCCTGGCAAGCTACCCGTGTCGTATTTGATATGCCAGATACCAGTAACAATTATAGACCTCATTCCCATGACCTAATGGTATGGTTTGAGGCTCTTTATGTTCCTAGAGCAAGCAGGTGCCCTTGGGCTTTACTTGCATGAGACAGGTCATATGGAGATGTTACTGGTGCCCGCTCGAGCAAATCGATGATGAACGGGAAGACAGTGATACAGTGAAGTTAAAAATAAAAGGAAATGCATTACCTATTTATGGACCGCAAAAAATAATATTGACAAAATAGCAATCTTACACAAAGTATTATGAAGGTTCAATACAGTCCCTTTAAAATACACATAAAGGTAGACAGAGGCATGAGGGGAAAAGAGAAGATATAAGGGAAACTGGGGACTTTGGAGGTGGGAAATGTACATTGGTGTTGGGATGGGTGTTGGAACACAATATGACCAAAACCCAATCAAGAATAACCTTGTAACTGTTTATCTCACTGTGATTCAATTTAAAAAGTAAATAAATTTTTTAAAAATCTCATAGCTTATCAGTGAAACAAAACCTATCAAAAACTAGAACCTGGGCGGCTAGGTGGGTGGAGTGCAGATGGAGACCTTGGGGATTGAGAAAAGGTAGTGGGCACTTTGGTGGAATTGTGGTATTGAAATATTAAGAAAAATAAATACCCATGCCATTTTTTAAAAACATAGACCAAGCTCTGTTGGAATCTATGTGGAGTAATAACATTCCCATCCTGAACAACCAAAGCAGCCCTAGGAAAAATGAAGATAGGAGGCATCTTTCTCCCTAGTTTTAAACTATACTATACAGCTATAGTGATCAAAGCAGTGTGGTATTGGGATAAGAACAGACTCTCAGATCAATGAAATAGAACAGAGAGTCCAGAGATAGATCCTCAGTTATCTGGACAGTTGGTCTTCATCAAAGAGGCAGAAAGATTGACGTGGATCAAGGAGAGCCTCTTTAACAAACGTACTTGGTCAATCGCAAGTGAAAAAAAAATTAACTCAATCTTTCTAATACCATTTCCAAAAGTCAAATCAAAATTATTTAAAACCTTGATATGACACCTGAATCCATAAATTATACTGAGGGAAACAGGTAGAATACTTCACAGCACTGACTCTAGAGGTATCTTCAAAGATTCAATGCAATTGGCCAAGCAAACAGAAGCAATGATAAACAAATGGGACTATATCAAACCAAATCAAGGAAATTTGATTTGACAATGCAAAAGAAACAATGACCAGGGGCCGGAGCGATAGCCCAGCAGGTAGGGTGTTTGCCTTGCAAATGGCCGGTCTGTGCCGGTTCAGGTTTGATCTCCAGCATCCCATATGGTCCCCTGAGCACCGCCAGGAGTAATTCCTGAGTGCAGAGCCAGGAGTAACCTCTGAGCATCGCCATGTATGACCCAAAAAGCAAAAAAAAAAAAAAAAAAAAAAGAAAGAAGAAACACTGACCAGAATAAACAAAACCCACAAACTGGGAGAAAATATTTTCCCACTATACATCTGACAAAGGGTTAAAGCAAAATTATAGAAAACTCTGAACGAACTTTATGAGAACAAAAAGCCCATCAGAAATAGGGTGTGGAGTAGAGGTCAATATAAATTTCTCCAAAAACAGATGACCAAAGCAATAATAGAAAAACTCCCCCCCCCCGCCCGCCCGTATCAAAGACGACCTACAAACTATGTAGCGAGCCGACTACCTTGTTTTGATATATATGCCAATACCGAATATAGACCTCTTCGAGATGAGCTCACTGGAGCTAGCTCGGCTCACAGCAGAGACAGGACTATGGAGAACGGGGCCCGGCTCGAAACTATATGAACGGGAAGACAGTGATACAGTGACAGTGTTCTCCCTCATTATCATCAAGGAATATAAATTCAAACAATACTGAGTTATCTTCTCACTCCAGTGTGACTGCATACATCACAAAGATAAGAAGCACCCAGTGATGACATGCATGTGGAGAAAAGGAGACCCTCATTCACTGTTGGCAATGTCAATTGATCCAGTTTTTTGAAAAATAATAGTACACTTCTCAAAAAAACTAGGGATTGTTTCATTTTCCATATGCCTCAGCCTTTCCAGCAATTTATGTTCAGTGTGATCCCAAATCAAAAGTAAAAACAGTAAGAAAAAATATTTGGAAAAAACAAGCAGAAAGTAGTATAAGTCATTTAGAATTCTATGTTTAAACTGTGAAGAGATAAGAATGTGAAGACTGTGGCCGGAGCAATAGCACAACGGGGAGGGTATTTGCCTTGCATGTGGCTGACCCCGATTTGATTCCTGGCATCCCATGTGGTCCCCCAAGTACCACCAGAAGTAATTCCTCAGTGCAGAGCCAGGAATAGCCACTGAACAATGCTGGCTGTGGCCCCAAAAAAAAGAAAAATGTGAAAAGCAATTTTCCAAGCAATAACATGAGTTTTTTATCTTTGCAATACTCATAAACATCGAGTTAGTCTAATGTGCATATTCTGTCAGTTCCGCCTTATAACTGATCAGTAATAGGAGATGTTAATTAATTACACTATAAAATACAATTACAATTAATTGTTAATTTAGGGCTTTAAAGTGACAAACTTTAAAGGCTAAAAATAGTCTTTGATCTTTAAAAGGCATCTTAATGAAGGCAGTATACTTTAAGTACATCATTAGTTTAAACGTTCAAATTGGGTCTAGAGGCTGCAGGAGCTAAGAAAATATCTATTGCAATATGTTAAATGTTTATTGCTTGGGACAGGGACAATTAATTGCTAATCAATGGGACAAATCCAAGGTGAGGTCAGATTCTGAAATAGGAGGCCTGGAACAGTAAATTGGATTTAGAGCTTTTTGAACAACCCTGTAAAAATCAGAGGCAAACAGAGATTAAAAGAACAGTAAATTTTTCTGACTTCTGAGGCTTTATTATTTTTTTTCCTTTTTGGGTCACACCCGACAATGCTCAGGGGTTACTCCTGGCTCTGCACTCAGGAATTACTCCTGGCGGTGCTGGGGGACCAAATGGGATGCCAGGGATCGAACCCAGGCCAGCATAGGCCGGCCGCGTGCAAGGCAAACGCCCTACCCGCTGGGCTATCACTCCAGCCCCCTCTGAGGCTTTAAATAAAGATCGGGTGGGGACCAGAACCTGTCCCCACTCCTGGGCACTTCATGCTCTGCTTAGCACGGGGAGAACCTGTAGCAGGTCTGTCCCTGTCTTCGTCTCTGGGCCATGGCCATCAGCACCACAATCACAACCATTTCCAAGCCGGGACTCCACAGCTCATAAGAGTCAATTATGAACACCTTTGTAAGTGTATGTCTCACGGTGGTATAATAAAAAATAAAAAATAATAAAAAATAAAAAATAAAAAAAAAATAAAAAGAGAGGAAAGCCAATTTCAAAACCAGGTATGCGAGTCACTGCGGCTAAACTCACCAGGCCTCTGTGGAGCTAGGGCAGGAGCTGGGGACCCTCCCCCTATCTCTGCCCCCTCCCGGCCTAGTGGTCATACCCACAAACTGTTGCAGTGCTGATGGCCATGTTCTAGAGATGTAGACAAACTGCAGAGCTGCTACATGTTCTCCCCAGGGCACAGGCTGCTTGATGACCAGTATCCCATCACATTTGATAGAAGTAAATAGTCATAACTTTATCAAAACCATTCCCATATATGAACTGTAATGGTCAATATAATTAGTGTTGGCTAGGAGAGTAGGCATGGGGATGGGGGTTGGTGGGAATTGAGGGTCTTTGGAGGCCATGGGAGTACACTGGTGGTGGGATTGATTTTGAACGATGAATGTTTTTAACAACTGTATTGTGAAAAACTTTGTTCTTTGTAAATCACGGTACTTAAAGGAGAAAACACACTCACATAGCCAGTATTACTATTTCAAGATGCACCAAAATACCATATGCATCTTTCAAATTCCCAATTTTAATTAATTTCTAACAGCCTCACATCACTAGCAAACATTAGTTAATCCTTTTATACATTCTAGGATCAATAAAATAATTTGGGGCCGGAGCGATAGCCCAGTGGGTAGGGCATTTGCCTTGCACGCGGCCGGCCCATGCCGCCCGGGTTCGATCCCCGGCATCCCATATGGTCCCCGAGCACCGCCAGGAGTAATTCCTGAGTGCAGAGCCAGGAGTAACCCCTGAGCATCGCCGGGTGTGACCCAAAAAAAAAAAAAAAAAAAATTAAAATAATTTAAAATATGCAAAAATATGTAATGCAATGCAGTGAGCTCTCTGAGGGTAAGGATACTTAAGTTTTTAATCTCAGGCATGAGCATATAGTATACTACTAGTTCTTTCAGTTAAAATCAGAAATAAGCAGCAAATTTTTCAAGATAATTTAGCCATATCTATGTAAAAACTCATTAAAAACAAAGAAATATCATTTTAAACCATTGTAAATGAATAGTAGGACATTCAAAGTGACAGAAGTACCCAGAAACCAATATATTACTCATTTAGTTAATAGTGATATTCAAAGGTACCCTCACTTTAGATTAATGAGCCATAATTGTTATAATTATATTTACATACCTGTAGTTCAGTTACTTCAATACATAATTCAGAATATAAAAGAATAAAACTCAGCACCAGTTGAAGGAGATAATACTTAACCAGAAGTGAAGATCTGAAATACTCATCATTTTCCAGTATTATCTTAATTCTTCATTTTCTCCAAATTCTAAAGTCAAGTCAACTTAGGACCTTAATAATGGTCTTTATTTTGGCAATCACACAAACATACAGTGCTACTTCAAGTAGAAATGAGCTGTGTTTCTCTTGAGCACAGTTTCAGTATTAATAGTTTCCACTAACCTTTAATTCAGATGACAGGTTCCACAGACATAGCTGACCCTCCTGACTTCCTGTTACAATGGTTTGCTGGTCATCAGTGATCATGATGGCCGTGATGCTGTGGGGAGGAGCTTTCTTCCCCCAGAGCACCACTGCCTGCAGAGAGGACTTCATGTTGTGGGAATCCTGAATATTCAGAGAAAGAAAGAGCACAAACCAGTGTCACTCTTACACTTGGGGTAAAAGAGGCCACAAAGTGGATTTAGGACAATACAAACCAACTCTGACAGCCCCTGTGTTGTGCCAGAGCTATGGAGGATGGTGCTTCCCTACAAACTAATAAAAAAGGTGTTCATTAGACATAAAATGGACAAGTCTGTATTAACCCATCAGAGGAGTGGCTTTCTTTCCATGGACTTGCAATGTTGTTGTGAAGGATAGGAATACTCTGTCCACTCCACACCCAGCTTTTACTATGGGTGACAGTGACCTAGAGTGGAACCTGAATAGTTACTACTATTCAGAATACCACATTCTTCATATAGAGTGTGATTATTTTATTCTCAATAATAGAGATGTTAACATACTATAATTTAAAGACAGCTTTGCAGACTCTTTCCAGAAACGTCACTTTATCTAGGTAAGAACCACTTTTTTTGTTAAAAATTGTGGCTGGAGGCGGGGGTAGAGCATGTGATCAGCTAAGTGGAGAAGAGATCATGGCATCTGAGTCTGAACCCTGGCACTTTATGCCGTCCCACGCACTCCTATCTCTATAGCACCACTAGATGTGGTCCTGGAGGACACTGGCACTATTGGAGTAACATTGGTCCCTGGCATAGGCTCTGCTCCAGATTTCACTTTGAATCAGTTAGTCATGAATCACATGGAGAGGGCTGGAGTAATAGTGTAGCAGGTCGGGCATCTGCATTGTGAGCAACCAACCTGGATTTAATCCCTGTACCCTAAAAAGTTCCCAAATCCCTGCCAGAGTAATCCATGAGCACAGAGCTAAGAGGATGCCCTGAGGACCACTGTTTGTGACCCAAATACTGCCTGCCAAATATAAATTGTTTCACTTTATGGCATACATTTGTTTATAATGCTCAATCACATTCACCATAAATGAGTATTGACGCAAATTTCACAAATCTACAAAACACTAGTTAACTTAAAATGTTTTGCATCCAAATCAAAACAACAATGAGATATCATCTCACACCACAGAGACTGACACACATCAAAAAAAACGAGCAAATCCACTAGTTGTTCTTGCTGGCGTGGCTGCAGGGAGAAAGGGACTCTTTGTTGAGGAGAAAGGCATTCATTCTTGAGGAGAATGCAACCTAGTCCAACTGTTTTAGAAAACAGTATGGAAATTCCTCCAAAATTGAGAAATTGAGTTTCCATTTGACCCAGCAATACCACTCCTGGGCATATGCCCTGGAGACACAAAAACACACAGGAGAAACACCGTCTGCAATTCGGTGTTCACTTCAGCGCTGTATTCTATTCACAATAGCCAGAATATAGAAACAAGCTGAGTGCTTGGGAACAGATGACTGGATAAAGAAACTATGGTGCATCTACATAATGGAATACTATGTAGCTGTTAGGAAAAATTAATAGAAACGTCGAGCCGAGCCAGTGGCAGATTCTTCAGGTATTCAAGACTGACTTTGTATGGGTCGGGTGCTGTTCGGTTCTTTACTGATTAAGTGGCATATCGGAAATTTGCCTATAAAAGGGCAGACATGAGGAGTATCACGCTGAGTGAAATTAGTCAGCAAAAAGGACAGATATAGAAGGAATGCATTAATTTATGGGCAATGTCATCAGTGAAGCAGAAGTGGTTTACTTGCCGATCATCTATCTTCACTCCCATTCCTTCCCATTCTAATTGTCACATGATTTCTTGAGGGTGGCGCTGAAGAGTTTTGATAAAATGGTATCACCATGCCAAAGCCCTCTTTTTACAGCAATTATCACTTCCTTGTAGATTGGTGAGATCCTGGTGGTGAATCCGTGATACAGCTCATAAAGGATCTTGATATATTTAGTTTGAACGCCCTATTTGGCTAGGGCTTCGATAACCACTTGGTTTCAATAAATCAAAAGCTTTCTTTAAATCAATGAACATTAGACAGAGCAGCATCCCTACAAACCTCAATAAGTTTGGTTACCATGTGGATATGGTCGATTGTGCTGAATCCTTTTCAGAAGCCAGCTTGCTCGCATGGCTGTTCTTCATCTAACCGTCTGCCTATTCTTTACAGGATGACTTGAGTGAAGAGCTTGTAGATGACAGAAAACAGGCAGATAGGGCAATAGTTGCCAATATCATGGATGTCTCCCTTCTTGAACACCAGAACTGTCCTGCTGGTTTTCCATTGGGAGGGCACCTTGCATTCAGACAGGTAGTGTGTGAAGAGCCGAGCCAGTGTATTAATGAGTACTGATGGCAGATTCTTCAGGTATTCAGGTCTGACTTTGTCTGGGATGAGTGCTGTTCAGTTCTTTACTGATGAAATGGCATGTCGGATTTCAGAAGGGAGAAAGTTGGGAACAACATATCCATCCTGCAGAATTTGGTATATGGCAGGTGGATGTGGCTACCAAAGAGCTTCAAGTAGAAGTACGGGATAATCTTCTCTATTGCCTTTCTGGAAGATGTGATAGATCCATAAGGACATGGGAGGACACTCATCTTGGTCTTATAGTTGGTGAAGGACAGGCAGGTGTTGTGAATGCTTTTCCTGGCTTCTGCTGCATCGGCTAGTATTACTGCTCTTCTGTCTTTGAAGTCTTCCTTTATCGCTTCTCTGCACTGTTTTGTCAGTTTGGACATTAGATTATGGTTGTTGAGACTCGTGCCTTGCCACATTGGTGAATGAGCTAGAGAGTTTTTGAAGACAGACCCTTTGTGGCTTTCCCTTTCTCAGTGTTCCCTGCACAATCATGGAGGTGCTGAACCAGTCGGTTGTATTCATCGTCAATGTCATCAATGATGGCATCTTCGCATGCTGCCACAATGGAGCCAAAGAGCTCCTGGTTGATGGTCATTCTGGGAGTTCTCTTCTTAAACTTTGAGCCCTTTCTCCCCATTGCATGAAGTAGAATTTTGCATGAAGGAGACAGCTGTCCTATCCTGTTAGGAATTTTGGGACTACAGCGACATCTGTCAGACAAAACTGTCAATTGAATATGACGTGGTCAATTTCATTGTGGAACTGTCCAACAGGAGATTCCCATGTCCAACATTAGATTCAGCCTTCTAGAACCATGAGTTCCCATGAATAGTCTTGGTCGACATCATGAACTCAGATAGTCTCTCAACCTGATCGTTCCATTCTAGGCTATGGGTCCCATCATTTTCTTGTTCCTTTCTTGGCATTAAAATCATGGACTATGATCTTGTGGAAGGTGTGGTCTTTTTTTATCAAACTCCTTCTGTTCCATGTAGAATTTCTCAATTTCTTCATCCTTGTATGTGGATGTTGGTGCATAGACAATGAAGATAGAAAATGCCAGCAGTGAGCCACATCTATTCACATGTAATCGTCTGAATCAGTTTGTTAGGCACTCAAATGAATCAATGCTGATGGTCAGGTTTGTGTTGACAAGGACACCAACACCTTTTCTCACATGTTCCAAGGAACAGCTCTTCTCTGGATTCAAAAACGGCATGATGTGATTCAAACCTTCTCATCTCGGTCAGACCAATGATGTTGTACTTGATCTTTTGCATTTGCACCATCAGGTCCTCGATATATGCTTCCATGTCAGCGTATATGCATTGAAAGTACAGTCATTTTAGTTTTTCTTTGTTTTGGCAGGTAGTTTGACCCTGAGATTTTATCAGCCTCTCTTTGCTCGTCCTTCTTAGCGCTTCCATATTTAGGGCTCTTTCAGGGTCAGGGGATGAGATCCATTGTTTTTACTGGTTTTAGCATATTGAATCCACGATGGACAGCTTGCCAGGCTCTTCCATTCAGGTGGGATACTCTCAGTAGCTTTGCTGGGTTCTCTAAGAGGGGCAAGTGGTACTTTTGGGTACTCATGAAGATAGAAACTGTCAGCAATTTCTATTAATACTATCAATTTCTACCAATACTCTTGGTAATTTACTGATGAACCACATGGCCACAAAGCAGATGCACACAATGGGGAGAGCTGGTAGCAGAGCCCCACCAGAGAAACCTATTTCAAGCCCAGGTATGCTTGAACCAGAGACACAAAAAGAGCAATATGAGACTAATATACAAGGTCAGGCAGAATGAGCCAGGAGGACTTGTCAAGGGTTGAAATCTACCACAGATGTGTGGGAATTGGAGGATAGGTAAGATAGAGAATGGACCAGTTTGACAATAACAGTTGGAAATAGTAATTCTGGACTAGAACTGAATATGGAAAATAGGTAAAGGAATATACATGATAACCCTTCATTGTGTTGTTTGCAAAACACAGTGTGCAAAATAGAGAGAAAGTGAGAGAGACAGAAGAAAATTTCTGCTATAGAGACAGGTTATTGGGGGTGGGTAGGAGGGAAACACATATTGGTGATGGGAAATGTGCACTGGTAGAGGGATGGGTGTTGGAACACTGACTGAAACCCAATCATGAACAACTTTGTAATGGTCTATTGCATGGTGATTCAATTTAAATAAGAATCTTTTTAAAAAATTTGCATTCAAAGACTTACCTGTAGTTCAATTATTTTGAATTCAGTATTAGTCCTTAATTCTCACACCAGTATATGCAATCTATATTTATGTACTTCACTTTCTATAGTACCTAAACACCATGACATCAAGATTTCTGAAGAAAATAATCCTTCATAAATAGACCTTCACTGAATTCAGAAGGAAATCGTCTGAATTAAGTGAGGGTTGGAGGGGGCTCCTGCTGGTGTGTGGGATCCTGGATGATGCCGGTGCTCAAACCCAAAGTTCCCACATAAAAGCATCCCAGCCATTTGAGCATATCACTGACCTTCCAAATAAAATACTCACAATGATCACAATTCAGAACTTCACGATTTTGCATATTAGGACATTACTAAGATAATCAAAAAGCCCTCATCTTTTTTTAGATAGGAGATTTTAATAATTTTTCAAAACTTTCAAGTGTAATGAGTTGCTATTACTCAACCTCAAGTTGAAGGATTAGGAAAGTGAGGGAAATTTTGGAAGATATAGGCACACCTTGGGACCATACCTCCCAGTATTTGCGCAACAAAGCAATAATTTTCAAAATAATTCTCACCTTTAGTTAATGAATTACAATTTCAAACTGACAGTGAGTCTTTTGATCGTTAATATTTTACTGAGGCATGACCTCTTGATTATACATGCCTTATACCTTTCAGCAGTCTTTTTTTTAACATTTTATTAACCACCGTGAGAATACAATACACGTGTCACTTGGGGTTTCGCACACAGTCCAGCACCCCCCCCCCACCAGTGCCCCCTCAGCCACCACCCATGTCCCCAATCCCCTCCCCCTCCCCACACCCCCCGCCTAAAGGCAGGCTTTATCTCCCTCTCCTCTCCCCTCTCTCCTCCTCCTTCTCCCACACTTGTGGGTTGCACTACACACTTAGAAGCCATCATTTGATTTTTGTCTGTCTTTAATGCTCAGTTCTATGTTAGCATCAGAACTTTAGACTTTATTCACTCATGTTCCTTCTCTATCTAAACCAACCTCGACTCCCACACCTGTGGTAATTTCCACTTTTGGTAAGATCACCTAGATATTTATGCCATGCAAATAAATACAGTCATTCTATGTCTCTCCCTTTCCTTCTGACTAATTTCACTCAACATGATTCTTTCCATATCCATCCATTTATAGCAAATTTCATAACTTCATTTTTTCTGACAGCGCATAGTATTCCATTGTGTGATGTACCACAGTTTCTTTATCCATCACAGTTCCGGCATACTGGTTGTTTCCAGGTTTTGGCTATTGTGAACAGTGCGCTATGAAAATAAAAGTGCGGATGTGTTTCCGCTGGCGTTTGGCTTTCCAGGGTATATTCCCAGGAGCGGTATGGCTGGTGCAGGGGAGCTCAATTCTAGTCTTTGGAGGAATGTCCTATTGTTTTCCAGAAAGGTTGTACGTCGACATTCCCACCAACAGTGTATGAGAGTCCCCTTTCCCCCACATCCACGCCAGCACTTGTTGCTTTTACCCTTTTGATAGGGCCATTCCTGTGGTGTGAGGTGATATCCATTGTTGTTTTGATTTGCATCTCTCGATGATTAGTGATGATGGCATTTTTTCATATGCCTTTTGGCCATTCGGTTTCTTCCTTGTCAAAGTTTCTGTTCATCTCCTCTCCCCTTCTAATGGGGTTGAAAAGCCCTCATTCTAATAATGCCATAATCTAAATCTTGGTCTCTTCTGTTTCAAACACAGAAATAATTTTATACTTCCATAAGTATATTTATCCACTTTCTATTATATGGTCAAGTTATTTTTATTCCATATGATAATATCTACAAAGGGACAGGGTATAAAACCCTCCAGAAGATAACTTTAAGTGAAATAGAAACAATGAAATAAAAACAAAGAATTCCAATGCTACCAAGATAAAGTGTTTATTCTTAATTCTCCCAGGGAAAAGATGACAAGGATCAATCATAAAACAAGCTTGAATTTTAAAAATCACTTGTATCACTTGTCTTTCCATTGTTCATTGATTTGCTTGAGTGGACACCAGAAACATCTCCCTATGTCCTGTCACATACTAGTGTAGCCCAAGGGTATCTGCTCACTCCAGGAACATAAAGAGCCTCAAACCATTCCATCATGCCATGGGAATGAGGCTTATAATTGATACTGGTTAATGGCATATCAAATACAACACAAGTAGCTTGCCAGGCTCTGCCATGAGGGTGGGAAACTTTTGTAGTAGCCTCTCATCTCGTGCAATTATTGATGAACCACATGCATTTAATGAGATGGGGAAAGGTTGGCTTTTCTGCTGGGTGAAGCTCTGATGAGCTGTGGAGTCCAGATATTGAAAATGGCGGCCCTCATGGTGTGGGGGCTTCCTCTGGCTTCTTGCGAGGGCCTGCTGGAATGGCGGGCCAGGGCTAGAGCCCACCTTCCCTCCTGGGCGCCAATGATCAGTTGGGCACATGGAGAGCCAGTAGCAGCTCTGCCTCATGTGTTTGAGTCTCTGGATTAGGCATACCTGTGCTTGAAATAGATAGCTGTAGGATGGGACTCTGACAAGCAGGGCTGTGATCAGCTGTTCTAAAATAACATTTAAAAAATGAAAGACAGATTTGGGACTTGCCAAATTTTACTAATATTCCACCTGATGGTTCCCAAAATTCTGGGCACATATGCTATGTATTCATCTCTCCATACCGTCAAAAAACAAGATTTTGTTCATTTGGTTAGCAGTCTCTCTCTCATGAATAACATAAAATGAAGGTGCCCAATCACCTCCACATCAGAAAACAGTATAATCCTGATCTCCCCTATACTGTACCTACCATTATTCTTCTCATTAAATTCAATTTTAGGTCTGATGTAAAAATCAATGGCCAATATGGAAAAGGAATAAAAATAGGCAGGACTGATGTCGTAGCAGTGCCCTCCCCACTGTGCTGTCACTCCAGCACCAAAGGAAGTTGTCATGTTGCTACCGGAGTCAGAATCAACGCTACTTACCAGAATAGATGCAGGGATTCCCCAGAGTAGGTGCAGGGGGTCCCCAAGTAGGTGTGGGGTTCCCCAGAACAGGTGTGGGGGTTCCCGAGTAGGTGTGGGGTGGGGGTTCCCTGAGTAGGTACAGGGTTCACAAGTTCCCTCTTTACTCTCAGACTATCCCTTGCAATTCAGGGAGAGAAACCCACCCCCATCTTGGCGCCTTCCCTCCAGCACTCCCCTGCTCAGATGCTGAGCCACTCAAAGATTTTTCAAAAACCTAAAAATTCTAGATCATTAAAACCAAAAGATCTGATTTCAAGATCTACGGCTACCATTTCTGGGCTTGGAAATTCAACATGTCTGCTCCTCCCTGGCTAGATAAATAGAAGATAGATAGATAGATAGATAGATAGATAGTAGATAGAAGAAGATAGATAGATAGATAGATAAAATAATAGATAGTAAAGATAGATAGATAGATAGATAGATAGATAGAGAGAGAGAGAGAGAGAGAGACAGATAGATAGATAGACAGATAGACAGACAGATAGACAGACAGATAGATAGATAGATAGATAGATAGATAGATAGAGATGTGCTTGATTCTCTGTGTGAGGAAATCTGTATAATTGCTTAGAAATCAATGATATCACTAAGCATATGTCAAAACTACTGCATATTCAGCAGATCTCAAATTAATGAAAATATCTTATTTAACTTCACTTGTATCACTTGTCTTCCTGTTGTTCATTGATTTGTTCAAGTGGGCACCACTGATGTTCCATTTGTGCCCGTCGCATGCTAGTACAGCCCAAGGGCCTCTGCTTGCTCCAGGCACACGAAGAGCCTAAAACCGTTTGTTCAGGTTATGGGAATGAGGTCTATTGTTTCCGTTTTTTGGCATATCAAATATGACACAAGTAGCTTGCCAGGCTCTACTGTGTGGATGCTCTCATTTCTTGCATTTAGTGATGTAACCCAGGGCCACAAAGGGGCCGCGCAACAGGGAGAGCCAGTAGGAACTCTGCCCCTAAATTTTTTAAATCTGAAGTTCATCCATTATGGTGACAAAGGTGGTTTTAGGAGCTGATACTACATTCCTTAAAATTTTAAAGTGCTTGTGGCGGGAGCGATAGCCCAGTGGGTAGGGCGTTTGCCTTGCAAGCGGCCGGCCCATGCCAGCCCGGGTTCGATCCCCGACATCCCATATGGTCTCTCGAGCACCACCAGGAGTAATTCCTGAATGCAGAGCCAGGAGAAATCCCTGAGCATTGCCGGGTGTGACCCAACAAAAAAAGCAAAAAAAAAATTTTTTAAAGTGCTTATAAGATGAATATTCTTTGTTCTCTGCCTCTTATTCCTTATTCTATGAAAACAGCAATATTTACCAGTTCAACTGTATTCAACTCTAGGTATTATATCATTGCTTCTTTTCTTTCTTAAAATTAACTTCAAATATTCTTTTCCCGGTGATATTTATGGATGAGTCCTGGCTCTGCAGTCTGGAATCATTCCTGGTGTTTCTCGGGGGACCATATGGGATGCCAGAGATGGAACAAGGATCGGTCGCATGCAATGCAAATGCCCTATATGCTCTGGTCACTGCATCCTTTGGTTGAAGCAGTGGTTAAGAAACATCTTAGGCTTTCAGACAAATCCACAAGGAACTGTCTACAGCATAAATTCCAGTTTAGGCAGACACATGAGGGGCACACACGCAGAAACAGCGACCACCATCACCACCTTCCCGTCCTTGACCTGGTGACCATGGCCACTGCCTCCAAGCAACTGACACTGAAAATATCTTATCAATACAAAAATTAGACATATGTAGCAGCAATTTAGCAACCGAAACTAAAGATATAGTACAGTGTCTTGAATGCAGCTGACCCAGATTCAATTCCCCAGTACTTTATATGGACCCCACATCCCTGAGAGAAATAAAACCCAACCCAGTGAAAGACATAAGCTTTGAGGACAGCCAACTGTGGTCCCAAAAACAAACAAAAAATGAACATTGAACTGAAACCCATACATTGTTGGTGGAAGTGCACAATTTTAAAAAATCTTAATTTCTTTTAAAGTCAAATAGAAAGTCAATTTAAGTCAACCCATTCCTGAGTCTTTCAAGACACACAATGAACTTCTAAATAAAGACAAGTTTTTATAAAAACTTCTATGTCGGGAGCTGCTGGGGTCCACAACAGTATCTGGACAGAAGTTTTCTTCTACCTCCGAGGTTGCCAAGGATCACTTGATCACTTGACATCCCGTTATTAATCAATTTGCTCAAGTGGGCGCCAGTAATATTTCTATTTGATCCTATCAAGTGCCACTGTAGCCCAATGGCATCTCATTGTTTCAGGAATACCAAGAGCCTCAAACGAAGAAGTCTGACCATCTTGTAGGTGGGCGGCCACGTGATCTTTTGACATCCCGTGGGATCCAATTGGAAATGGCTCTAGTCCAGCGGTCGTCTCCAAATCGCATTACATGTCCAGCCCATCTGATTTTCGATGCCTTGGCAAATGAGACAGCGTCCCTGACTCTGGAACAGCAATGAAGGTCAGAGCTCCGGATTCCTTCTTTCACTTGAGTGATATTCCAAGCATAGCTCTTTCAATTCCTCTTTGGGAAATCTGAATAGCATTCTCATCCTGCTTTCGTAAGGCCCAGGTCTCTGAGGCATATGTTAATGCAGGGAGAATGGTGGAGTTGAAGAGATGAGCCTGGAACCATAGGTTCTTTGTCTTTTTTAGCTATTTCTTCGATGCTTTTGAAGGCATTCCATGCCGCTCTCTTCCTCTTGCACAGTTCAGGTTTTAGGTCGTTCATCATGTTGACTTCTCGACCTAGGTACACATAACTGCTGCATTCAGAGATGTTTGTTCCATTGAGAGTGAATGGGGCCTCTGGAACTAATTCATTTTTCATGAACATAGTTTTGCTGAGATTCAGCTGTAGATCTATCTTTCCACATTCTTGGTCGAAGTCAGCAAGCATTTGTGCCGCTTGGCTAATGTTTGGTGTTATTAGAACAATGTCATCAGCGAAGCAGAGGAATGGATCAAAACTCATGAGTCATATTCAAGGAATGGATGAAAACTCATGAGTCCGCAATAGTTCTGAAAAAGACTTTTGATAGTACAAAAGCTCTACCACTGCAATCCAATATAATGAAAGAACTGTAGCTTTGGTCAGAACTTAGACCATACACAAGAGCCCAAGTCTCCCACCAAAGAAAATCCCACCAGAGACAGAGTCCCACCAAAGTGGATCCCACTAGAGAGTAGTTGTACCAAAGAGGGTCCTACCAGAAAGGAGTCCCACCAAAGAGAGAGAGGAGAGTACTTCGAGTGAGTCCCCTTATATACACAAAAGTAATCCTAACTTCAGGGAGGATTCTGTCAACAAAGCACCCTAAACAGCTTTCCAGATAGTAGAAGTGTGTGGAAGGGTGGTGCCACACCCTACTACAGGTCTAAACAGAGGATTACACCAAGGTCTAATCCCTTCTTCCAAAATTATCTCTTACATAAAACACTGGTGAGAGAGAGAGAGAGAGAGAGAGAGAGAGAGAGAGAGGAGAGTGGCTGGTATAAAGTAATACATCTTAATTTCATGGGCCTCGTGTAATCTAGATGGTATCCACAAGTTCATTCTTATTTATTATCTGTACCAGGGTAATTCTGAGTATCTTGCTCTCTGTACACTGAAAGGGTCGAACTTGCCTGCTTGAAGGCAAACTAGTATGATCCTTCCTAAATCCTAAATGATAGTCTCAACATAGCCAGGGTGGCAATCTCCTGGTAAATTCTAACTGTCCCATGCTGGGTCAAGTGGGTATAAAGAGGAGCTGTGCCCAATCTAGATGACATAGAAGTTTTAGTAGATGTATAATAATAAATCAGAAGTTACTCATTCAGAGTCAAGGTGACTTCTGTAACTGTCACACCCTCCATCAGTGTTTACATAGAAGAGAGATCTCATTAGTATGAACCCTGGTTTAAGGACATGTAACTAGATTAAGCTGTGGATAAAACAGTAAGGTTCCCAAACTAGCTAGATCTGTCATCCAACACTTCTACATATGAGGTTTTATTTGTAATAGATAAAAAGTAAAAACAATGGAAATATTTATCAACAGATGAATGGATAAGTAAATTGTGTTTTAGCCAACCAATAGGACACTGTTTAGCAATAAAAATAAACTGCAGTTTGTCATAACTTGAATGAATCTGAAAATTAAACATTACATGTGAAAAAACTAAACATATGTATTATATGGCCCCTATTTTGTAAATTTTATAAAATGCAAATTAATTTATAATAGCCTTCATTGATTTATAGTGAAGGAGTTTAAGTTACCAAAAAGGAAAAAAAGAAACATTTAAGGATGGTAGGTATACTTATTATTTCCTTTGGCCATGGCTTCATGAGGGTATACAAGTCAAAGAGTGATATTTAAATTTTCAACAGTATCTGTATACAAAAAATATGCGTCAGGTCAATTATATTTCCATAAAGTTCCCTGTTTTATTGAAAAATCATTCTGGAAGATACTTTGCACTGGAAGACATTTCCACAACCAAAATTAAAATAGGATTTCCATAAAAACAAATAACCCCTGTGGCAAATAAGTTAACAATACAAAATTGCAAATCATTCAATAAAATAATAAACTAATAAGCAGGGAGGGATTAGTGCCCCAGGAGCTAATAACAGAGAGCAATGCAAAAACTTGCACAAATATAAGAAATTATTGCAAACTAGTAAAGGGACAAAAGAAATTAAAAACCTGAAGGGAAAATAGATAACATTAAGAAAAAGGGGAGGCACGATTTTCATTTATTTATTGATTGATTTTATTCTTAAGTCTTTTATTGAATCATACAGCTATTGAATTGACAGTTTCTGCTGGCATGTCAGAAAGGAAAAGATACTTTCTGCATGTCAAAAAGGAAAGATACTGGAAAGTTACAGGGTAAAGGCAGGTAAAGAGGAATGAAATAGTATTCACAGATTTTCTGGCTCTCCACCACGGGACATTTAATTATCTCCATAGACCCTTCAAAGCATTTTTCACAGGGGTCATATGCATTGCTACTGGGCATCTGGGGGTCATTCCTGGCGGTGCTCAGCCTAGTGTTGAGATCAGAGCTATTGGTGCTTAGAACCCATAAGATCTGGGGAGGGGGACAATTTGCAGCTGATTATGCTTGAGGACCAGGCGGTCCAAGGGATCATGCTCAGGATGTGTGTTCCACCCTTAGAGCTATATTTCTAGCCCAAGAGATTTCACTGGTGTTTATTACAAATAAAGCCGCGAAGAATAGTTGTGCACAGGAGTTGGTGTGACACAGCAATTATTTCTCTATGACAAATACCCAGGCATATAATTGCAAGGTATACGGTAATTCAAATTTACCTTTATAAGTATGGGGCAAAGCTGCTACGGGCTCTCCCTGTGCCCAGCTGCTCACGAGGCGCCTGGGAGGGATGGCGGGTTCTAGCCCTGGCCCACCACTTCAGCAGAGCCTCGCAACAAGCCAGATGACCCCCCCCCCATTCCATGATGGCCTCCATTTTCCACATCCGGACCTGCACCTCGTCAGAACTCCACCCAGCAGACCAGCCTATCACAGCCCAGCTCGCAGGGCCGCTTGCGGCATTGTGGTTCATCAATAAATGCTGGATTTAGAGATGACTACAAGAGTATGCCACCCACACGGCAGAACCTGGCAAGCTATCCGTGTCATATTTGATATGCCAAATACCAGTAACAATTATAGACCTCATTCCCATGACCTGATGGAATGGTATGAGGCTCTTTATGTTCCTGAGCTAGTAGGTGCCCTTGGGCTCTACTTGCATGAGGCAGGACATGTGGAGATGTTACTGGTGCCTGTTCGAAGCAAATCAATGATGAACGGGAAGACAGTGATACAGTGATACAGTGATACCTTTGTAAGTAACAGCCAAACTCTTTCCATAGTCTCTGTGCCATTTAACACACCCACCAACAAGGTATGGGAGACATAGTTTCTCTGTATCTTTCTTTGTATCTCTGTCCATACCTTTTGGCATGGACAGCAATTTTGATGTTAACTGCACTAGGAGATGTGCAATTGTATCTCATTTTAATTTATAACTCCATATGGTTAATGATGTTGAAATCTTTGCAAGTGCTTGTCAATTGTATATTAATTACAAAGTGTTTACCTACATCCCCATTTTATATTGAATTGTTTCTTTACATTTGAGTTTTGAGAATTTGTCACATACATGATCTGAAATGATTTCTAATTCATGGTTTGTCTCTTCTTTGTCTTTATTTCTTTTCTTTGGCACCATGGTAATGCTGGTGGTGGGTTCCACACATGCAAAAGTGCATTCCTCCACCATTGCCCGTGACTTCCCCCAAGGGAGCTGTTTTTTAAGAAAATATAAGTTCTAATCAGTTGGTAACAGATTTTACATACCTTAGCTCATTTTAACTTTTTAACAATTTTTGTGATAACAGTAATTATAATAATAAAAGAAACAATAATACTTCTTGAAATAAAAGATAACAGTTGAAATAAAAATACTTCTCTGGCCAGAGATAGTTCAGTGGGCAGAGTGTGTGTGCCTTGCTTATGACCAACCCAGCTTGGACAAAAGACACACATATGGTCCCCTGAGCTCTTCCAGGAGTGATCCCTGAGCACAGAGGCAGGGGTAAGTCCTGACTGCTACCAGGTGCGGCCCATAAACAAATAAACAAAAAACTAAGTATATATTAAAATATAAACAGAATAGATTCGGGGCCAGAGCAATAGTCCAGCAGGTAGGGCGTTTGCCTTGCATGCGGCAGAACCCAGGTTCGATCTCCGGCATCCCATATGGTCCCCTGAGCACCATCGGAGTAATTCCTGAGTGCATGCTCGGGTAACCCCCTGAGCAATGCCAGGTGTGACCCAAAAAGCAAAAAAATAAATAAATAAATAAATAAATAAATAAATAAATAAACAGAATAGATTCAAGCAGAGTGAGATTCAATGAACATAAAGATGATCGTAAAAACTAAATTACAGAATTCAGAAAGGAGGGCAAATAGAAAATGTTGAGTGAAGAGAATATCAGAGAATAAAATTAATCAGAGCAATTGGGAACTTTAGATAACAGATAGAATAACCAATATTTATCTATGCTCCCCAACACCCTTTCCCTTCCTAGGTAATCCAATCCTAAACCATCAGGTAAAGCAGAGCATAAGAAAGCTCAAATAATGTAAGGAGAGCATATGGAGTTGTCATGGAGCCGCTGGGGTCCCCAACAATATCAGGAAATGGTTCCCTTCTACTTCTGAGGCTGGCGGGATGGATGAAAACTCTAGAGTCCAGAGCAGTTCAAAAGGCTTCCCCTAATTATCAACAATAACAAGCTCTGCCACTATAATGCAAGATAATGGGATTCCCCAGACCTCTAGCTCTTGGTCAGAACTCCGACTATGCACTCAGCCCCAAGTATCCCACCAAAGTGGATCCCTGTACCTCAAGTCAGTTTCCATATATATCCTAAAGCAATAATCCTTTCTTCAGGGAGGGCAGTGTCAACAAAGATCAATGAATCAGCTTCTATGTGTAGATGTAGGGCGGTGCCACACTAGGGTGGTGCCACACTTGTTTCAGGTCTAAACAAGTGATTATGCCAGGGACTAGTCCCAACCTCCAAGGTCATCTCTTATGTCAAAACACTGGAGAGAGAGAGAGAGGGCCTGTATAAAGAAATACATCTTAATGGACATATACTCATGGAAAGAAACACATCATAATTTCATGGGCTTCGTGCAATATAGATGGTACCCACAAGGTCCTTCTTATTTCTATTCTGTACCAAAGTGGTTCTGAGACCAGATTCTCAAAAAACATCTCCGCACCAGTTTATATCACTCCCCCCCAGCTTGGGTCCAGCTCAGCAGTGATGCAGTACTTAGAAGTACTTAGAAGTCTGCATTTTTGGTGTTATGGCAGGTAGTGCAGGGGAGACCGTGAGAGCCAGTAAGGTTTCAAACTCCAAGTTCATTTTCTGTCACTGAATAGATAGGCTCTTTCTCCTTCCCTTCAAGTTAAGGTGACTAAACCAGGTTCTGTGGCAAAAGCTGTGCTTTGTGCCTCAATAAACGACAGGGATATCAAAAAAAAAAAAAAAAACAAAGTGGTTCTGAGAGTCTTGTCCTTTATATACTGAAAGGGTCATGCTCGCATGCTTGAGGGCAAACTAGTATGATCCTTTAATTTTAAACAATAATCTCAAAGGAGCCAGGATGATGGTCTCCTGGTAAACTCGAACTGTCCCACACTGGGACTCGAAATCATGGTAGAGATTATAATAGTATTTCAGAAGTTATTAATTCAAAGTCAAAATTACTCCTTAACTGCCATACCCTCCATGAGTGTACTCACCCTCAGTGAGATCTCTCTTGCAGAAGAGAGATCTCATTAGCATAACCATGGCTTAAGGACGTGTAAATAGCTTAAACTGTAAGTAGTTTAAACAGCAAAGATACCAAGCTAGCTAGGCCTAGTCATCCAAGAATGAGCCAGAGGTCAAGGAATAAGGAGAGGCTGCCCACACAGGGTGCAGCCCCAGGCAAAGTGTAAGATACAAGTATGGTAAAGAGTGAGAGCATGCAAAAAATTCTCCATACTGGGTATTGATGCCTGAGAATGAAATGGAAAGAATTCATACAATGAGGTGTCTCAAGAAGGGTTATCATGAACTTAAGAGAGGTGAAGGTGATGAAGAAGGAACCTTTAGCATGGAAGGTTGGGCATGTAGGGTACATGAGTATTTGTATGGAAAGAAAATGCAACCTGGACTTCTAGAGCCCAAAAAGGCTGGTGATGTGGTCACGTTATGGAAGAAGATGCTGACACTGTGGGTGGGTTCCAAGGCTGGGCAAGGTGAGAAGGGTATTTATGGACACGGTCTGGTGGCTTAAAGCCCACAGCCCAAGAGGAAGAAATGCATGGGGACATTCAGCATGTCCTAGTGGTATGACAGGAACAGTTGCAAAGTCTAAGTAGACTCAGTAAAGGAACACAGGGACAAGAGTAGGGATTCACAAGCACAGGGAATGGTGAAGCCAGGATAATGAGGTCATTCCACATAAAGCAGAATTTACAGAAACGGTCAGAAGGGGGAGTGAGAGCAGTATAAAAATAGAGAAAACTAGCTACATTCCCGTATTGTTCAAGTATGATCAGAGGTATTGGTATGAAAAAGAAAATGTAGCTATTAGCATACACACACAACAAACACACACATTTCTGTTCACTGAGGAATCATGAGTAGAACATTCTAATAGCCATAGGGTCATGTAGTATCTAAATATTATTTTCTATTTAAGTGATTTAGGGGGTCTCTCAGAAATGGACTGAATTCAGAAGTAAGGTAACAGGAGAAGGAGTGAGAGAAGTTGCAATACAAGGCATACAAGACACTAGCAGAACACTGTTGTAAGGGGAAGTTAGTGAGGTAAGTTAGGGAGGAAGGAGCATCTTATGGACAGAGATGCAGGGAAACTGGCACTCTGGTGGAGAAACGGCACTCTCTAGAGTAAATGGCATGTCTAAAACATAAACATTAATTCCTTGCTGGTATTGGCAGTGGCTTTGGGGTCACACCAGGTTGGCAATACACAGGGCCTATCCCTGGCTCTGTACTGAAGAATTATTCCTGATGGGGCTTAGGGAACCATATGGGATGCTGGGGATTGAATGTAGGTTGGCTTTTTGCAAGGCAACTGCCTTGCCTATAATACTATCACTCCAGTCCCCAACATATTCACAATTCTAATGTAAACCGTGTTACCTCAGCAATAAGAAAGAAAAGAAAGAAAATCTGTAAGAATCTGAGCACCCAGCCCAGAGAAGGCTGAACACCCTTCTGAGAAAAGCTCCATCAGGAAGAAATGCCAGGAAAGGAATATCAAAGAAGACCATCAACTACTCCCAACTCTACCCCTTGGCAACATCTTTTGCAACCTATGTTAGGACTCTAACCTCTGTAGAAACTTAGATTAGTAACTTGGGAGACCAAGTTTACCAGGAGACCATCATCTTTGCTCCTTTGAAATTATTGTTTAAAATTAAAGGATCATACTAGTTTGCCCTCAAGCATGCGAGCATGACCCTTTCAGTATATAAAGGAAACAAAATGAAGAAAAGGTATTTGCACTTCAAAGTTTCCTGGAACTCAGTGAATAAACATTAGTTTTCAATACCTAAAAAGGAAGGAATATTAGAGACAAATATCTGATGCACAGAAGTAGAATGGCAGAGGCATATGGGAGCTCAATGCTTAGCTTTCTGAGAGGTGTCTGCAGCATGCAGGCAGATGTATAAGGAAGGGCCCCCATGGCGATGAGTTCTGGGGAAGTGATAAAAGCAACTAGTCCCAAGGCTGCTACAAACCCACATTGTGAGCACAGGAACTAAGGCCTGATAAGATCTTTACTTGGCATCAGCACAGACTCAGAGAAGGCTGAACACCCTTCTGAGAGAAGCTCCATCAGGAAGAAATGCCAGGAAAGGAATATCAAAGAAGACCATCAACTACTCCCAACTCTACCCCTTGGCAACCTCTTTTGCAACCTACGTTAGGACTCTAACCTATGTAGAAACTTAGATTAGTAACTTGGGTTAGGCAGATTGGGAAAAAACCTCACTAAAAGCCAACCTGAACAAAGGAAGCACATGCATGTGACCATGTGCTGCTGAAGCACATGCAGTATCCGAGTACTGGGTCACCCAAGCACAAGCACATGTAATACCGGATACTGGGTCACCCAAGCACATGTGTCACCCACATCTCCCCTCCTGAGATGCAGGCTTTCATACCTTCATACTTTAATGCTAGACATATACTGGGGTCTAAAGAAGCCTGATTTTCTCTTGAGTACATTTATTCTCTCTATATAGCCCACTTCCTCAGAATTTCAAAATAAAACCTGTTATAATTCATTGCTCTTCTGCTGCTTTTCTGAGAGGCAAATGCTACAGATTATAGACCTGAAAGGCTCGAGGAAAGTTTAGAACTGACTTTCCTTTCCTGCAAGGAGTGGGGCTCATAGCATTTTTTAATTGAATCACCACAAGATACATAGATATGAAGTTTTTCATGATTGGGTTTCAATTACACAGAACTCCATCACCGTCCCTACACCGATGTCATTTCTCACCACCAGTATCCCATTTTCTTGGTACTTCTCCCTTCTTCCCCCAGCTTGCCTCTGTCAGACAGCAGGTGCTTTGCCTCTCTTCCTCTCTTTTTCCTTTTGGGAATTATGGTTTGCAATACAGGTACTGAAAGGATAACATGTTTTTCCCTTTACCTCCTCCCAGCACTTAGTTCTTGTTCAGAGTGATCATTTCCAATTATCATTGCCATAGTGGTCCCTTCCCTATCCCAACTGTCTTCTCATCAGCACTTGAGACAGGCTTCCAATCATGGCCCAATTCTCTTAGGCCTAGTTTCTACTATCCTTGAGTAATAGTTTCATATTATGTTTTTCTATATCCCACAAATGAATGCAGTCATTGTATGCCTGTCCCTCTCCTCTGACTCATTTCACTCAGCATGATACTTTCCATCTCCATCCATTTACAAGCAAATTTCATGACTTAATTTTTTTCCTGGTGTCAGAGCAGACTAACAGTCCTAGATAGCTCACCCCATAGGAAGCAGCATATCTTTTTTCTTGGGTAGATCTCTTTCTCAGATATATCTCTTTTGGGTAGATCTCTTTCTGAGACAGATCTCTTTCTCAGGTAGCTCTCCTTAGGTAGATCTCTTTCTCAGGCATATCTCTTTCTTACGTAGATTCTTTTCTCAGGTAGACCTCTCTCAGATAGCTCTCTTGCTTGGGAAGATCTCTTTCTCAGGTAGATCTCTTTCTCAGGTAGATCTCTCTCTGGATGATCTCTTTCTCTGGTAGTTCTCTTTCTTAGGTAGGTCTCTCTCAGGTAGCTCTCCTCAGGTAGATCTCTTTCTCAGGTAGATTCTTCACTTAGGTATATCTCTCTCAGGAAGAACTTTTCTTGGATAGATCTCTTTCTTGAGTAGATCTTTCTTGGGTAGGTCTCTTTCTCGGATAGATCTCTTTCTCAGGGAGATCTCTCTCAGGTAGATCGCTTTCCCAGGCAGCTCTCTTTCTCAGGCAGCTCTCTTTCTCGGGCAGATCTCTTTCTCAGGCAGGTCTCTTTATCGGGCTGCAGCCTCTTTCCTCACAAGTCACATAAGTCCTCCGGGTCCCCCATCAGCATCAGTGCCTATATTGTTTTCAAAAAGGTTTAACCAGAGGGCATTCCCAGGTAGGAATAAATGTTCCATTTTCCCCACCTCTAGTCCCGTCAACATCAGTTGTTTTTGTTCTTTGTGACGTGTGCCAGTCTCACTGGTGTGAGATAACCTTTCATTGATGTTTTGATCTGAATTTCCCTGATGATATAAGTGATTCAGAACATTTTCTTCATATGACTTTTGGCCATCTGTATGCCTTTTTTTCAGGTAGTTTCTGTTCATCTTTTTCCCTCATTTTCTGATAGGTTTGTTTTTTCTTATTAATACATAAAAGTGGTTTATATATCTTGGAAAATAATCTTTGGTCAGATAAGTAGTGGGGTCAAATAAATCAAGAAACTTCTGAAAACAAATGGCTGGGAGAAAACAGACACCTACCACTCAGATTAATTTTATCTATCTATCTATCTATCTATCTATCTATCTATCTATCTATCTATCTATCTATCTATCTATCTCACTGTATCACTGTCTTCCCGTTCATCATAGATCTGCTCAGCGGGCACCAGTAACATCTCCATATGTCCTGTCTCATGCTAGTTGAGTCCAAGGGCATCTGCTTGCTCCAGGAACATAAAGAGCCTCAAACCATTCCATCAGGTCATGGGAATGAGGTCTATAATTGTTACTGGTATTTGGCATATCAAATATGACACGGGTAGCTTGCCAGGCTCTGCCGTGCAGGTGGCATACTCTTGTAGTCACCTCTAAATCCAGCATTTATTGGTGAACTGCGTGGCCGCTTAATAGGCTCTTCTGCTGGGTGGAGTAAGTACAGCCATAAGTACATTCACAGTAAAGCTGAACATATTCATCTACACAAATCACTTGTACACAGAAGTCAGAAATAACTAAGTGGACAAGGCTCTGCCTTGCAAACATAAGGCCTCAAGTTCACCCATCACAACCCTCCATGTACAAGTATGACACTAACAACTCTGATGCTTAGGGCTCTTGGGCCAGAGTAGGGCATTTGCCTTGCACACAGCCAAACTGGGTTAGATCCCTGGCATCCTAATTGGTCCCCTAAGGAGCATCAGGAATAATCCAGGAGTAATTACTGAATGCAGAGCCAGGAGTAACTACTGAGCTTCATTGGGTATAATCCCCAAAAAAAAGGTCACTTAGTGCTCTTGATTGCAGAATAAATAATGTGAGATCGCTTGCACATTCCTTTGCTTGATTGCTTGCTTTTTTTTTCTTTCATTTTCTTCTATGGGAAGTCACTCCCAGCTGTACTCAGGGATCCAACTGAGGTTAGCCACGGGCAAGGTCAGTGCCCTGCCTACTGTGCATTCTTCTTTCTTTTTCCTTTTCATTTTTTTTTTTTTTTTTGGCACCTGGCATGCTTAAGGGTTAGTCATGGTAATTTAAAGAGACCAAATGGGATGTCAGGGATCAAACCCAGGTAGGCCACATACAAAGCAAACATCCTACTTGCTGAACTATCACTGGGCCCATGCATTTACTTTCAATCACACCAAGTATGTACAAGAACCACAACCAAGTGTACTAGATTCCTTGCTTAGTATCAAAGGACTTAATCTAGAAACAGTCTCACAGAAGGTCAGGGTGTATTTCATTAGGGGCTTAAAGATGCCATGAGGGGCTGGACTGATAGCACAGCGGGTAGGCGTTTGCCTTGCATGCGGCCGACCGGGTTCAATCCCGGCATTCCATATGGTCCCCCAAGCACCGCCAGGAGTAATTTCTGAGCAAAGAGCCAGGAGTAACCTCTGAGCATTGCTGGGTGTGACCCAAAAAAGAAAAAATATATATAAACAACCAAAGCAAAAGAGAAATGGAAAAAAAGATGCCAGGAGTGGAGTCTACCACTCTGCCTAAATCTCTGTATGATCAAACAACCTAGACACACTTCGAAAACTGACAAGTCAGACCCCACAACAAAAACAAAAATCAAGTCCTGCTCATTCCCTTGGAGCAGGTCTCAGCTCAGCAAGAAGGCGCTCCAGTAGCTGGATGATCTGAAGGTGGAGCTGCCCAAATGATGCGTGCCACAGAATCCAAGTTCTCCAAGATCCGAGTCATTCACAAAACCATCACTTGTGTTCTCCCCATCATTAAGCAGACTGAGAAAGAGAATCTCAAAAAATTTCTAGAAGGGCAAAAAGTACAAGGCCCTAGATTTATACGTACATACATATATACATACACTATATATATACACACTATATATACACACACACACTATACATACACACACACATATATATATAGCTTTGTAAAACAACAAAAACAATCAAAAATTGGGAGAAGAGATGAATAGACATATATCAAAGAAGACAGCAGAGATGACAAATAGGAAAAAATGTTCTCCATCAGCTTATAACATCAGGGAAATATGAATCAAAACAACAAAGTTCATTACCTCACACCACTGAGATTGGCACACATATATAAGAACAAAAATAACTATTTTTGTTAGGATGTAGGGAAAAATGGAACCGTCATCCACCATTGACGGAATGTTGACTGGTTCAACTTGTAGAAAATACTACAGACATTTCTAAAAAAGTTAAGTGCTGAGCTTCCACATAATCCAGTAAATCCACTTCTGGGAATCTATCCGAGGGGCCTAAAAACTCTACTCAGAAAAGACATTTGCATTCCTATATTCATTGTAGCACTATTCACAGTAGCCACAATCTGTAAATAACCCAGTTGTCCAAAAATAAATAACTGGATAAAGAAACAGTGGTGGTATACACAATGGAATACTACATAGCTATAAGAAAAGATGACATTGGACCCAGAAAGATTGTTTAGGGGATAGGGTGCTTGTCTTGCATGAGCCCAACCCAGTTTAATCCTTGGCCAGCATGTGGGGAGTAAGCCTTGAGTACATCTGGGTGTGACCCCAAAACAAAACAAACAAAAATATGAAGTGGTTAGACCCAGACCATATTATGCTGAGTGAAGTTAGAGAAAAGAGATTGACAGAAGATCGCTCTAGGGACTGGAGTAGGTAGGGCATTTGCCTTTCATGTGGCTTACTAAGGTCAAAACACCTCATCCCATATGGTCCCCCGAGCACGACCAGAAATAATTCCTGAGTGCAGAGCCAGGAGTAACCCCTTTAGTATTGCTGAGTATAGCCCAAAAAAAGTGAAAAAGCCAAAAGGAGAGAGAAAGGGCAAGAGAGAGATTATTCTAATATTTGAACTATAAAGAACACAAACACAGGATGTCACTCTAATATGAGATATAACAAATGATCAAAAGCAACTGAACATGAAAACTTGTGTATAGAATTGAGTTGAGCATGGTGGGGCACAGTGGGACAATGGTGGGTGTAGTGTTGGATCATTGTATGAATGAAGCCCTATCGTGAGCATTATTGTAAATGATGGCACCTTAATTAATTTCTTAAATTGAATAGTCAAAATAAATATTTTGAATAAAATAAATATTTTAAAAGAAGAATACAAATAACAAATAATAAAAGTAACATTAAGCCAGACTTTAAGCAAAAATCATTTTGGAATAGGAGGAGAGTCCCGAGTAATGCTCAGGAGCTCTGGAGGCTAATCCCTGCAATACAGAGAAAAGCAGACGATGGTCCAATGGTAACATCTGGTAATTCTCTGGTCTATTGGTGCTGAGAATACGCAAACCTATATTTAGAGGTGCTCAGGTAACCACAGGTGCTAGGAATCAAACTCAGGGCCTTGAGCTTGCAAGAAGCTTCTCTGAGTTATTTTCCTGGCCCCAAGTGAAATAAATTCTATAAAAATATAGTTTATAAGAATTTAACAAAGAAGACATAGACATAACTAAGTGTGTAACCATAAGTTACCTATGGAGGAAAAGTGAATCTATACACATACTAAGGAAGTTTTAAAAACATTACATTATGGCCTAATATTAGGCAATTCTTATATATGAATAAACAAAGGACAAACAGCTATGTACCCAGTGGTATATAGCACTCAGCTGTAAAGAAAGAAGAAATTTTGCCTTTCGCTTCACCTTGGATGGAATTAGAGTGTGTCACTCTTAGTGAAATGAATATGAAGGACTGTTGCAGGACTCCTCTAAGGGCCGCTGCAGCTGCTCTGAATTGCCGCCTGCAAATCACTTCGTAGATAAGGGGTAGTCTAAATGTGGCAGTTTATCTGACCATGTATGCTGTACTAGCTGGTATAAATATTCTCCCATGCTACCACAATCATCGTGGGACTAGCTAGATCTTACCAGCATATTAGCCTGGCCACGTAGGACCCCTAAGTAATTAGACCAGAGAGAAATGCTGTTTGCTTCCAAGCAAACAAGCATGGCTCCCTGATATACTCAAAGGCAAATAAAATACAAAACTACAATGAAGTAGAAGAGACTTGTGAAGGCTTGGAGAAATATTTAACTGGCATTAGTATTAGTCTTTGGTACAGAGACATGCCATCTCAGAAACCCCCTTCTCTACCCTATAAAGGCATTTCCAGGCAGATCTTGGCTCAAAACATTAGGATACTAAAGGGCCTAGGTGAGGTGCAGGGAGGGATTACCTAAGGGCATTTGACCCTCCCTGCTTTCCATAACAGTGGGAGGAAGGTCTGAGTTGCAGGGGTACAAAACTAGCCTGTTTCCTCTCTCGCGCGCTTTTCTTTTTGGGCTCTCTCTTTGTGACCCCTTGTTGGAAGTCTTGTCTTCTTCTCCTTTTGCAAGGCCTTTACACGTGGTGGCCGCCATCTTGGCCTACACGTGGTTGGGGTTCTAGCCTGGAATCCTAAGCACCGGCTTTTCCTTTTGCTGATTTGTATGCCTGAACCTGTGATAAGTAAAGCCTTTTAAAACTGCACGGATTCCTGAGTTTTCATCCATTCCTCACCAGCTTAGGAGGTAGAAGGGAACTCGCTTCCCGGCACTGTCGGGGGACCCCGCGGCACGCCCTGACAAAGGACAAAGACAAGTATCGAAGAACTGCACTCACAGAGGGACATCAAGAAACAGCAAGAGAATAGACAATGCTCAGTATAAACAACGCCTGATATATTTCCACAAAACTGAAAACTTAGGGCCTTATAGATAGTACGGGGGAAAGCATTTCAATCCCAACCACAGCATACACTTCCTGAGCACTGCCAAGGTAGCTCCTGAACACAGAGCCAGAAAAAAGTCCCTGGATACCATAAATGTGACCCCATCCCATCCCCACTCTAACAAAAAAAAATTAGCATTGAGGTTGCCAAGGGGCATCTAACAGAACAAGACTAGGGCAGCAGTGGCTGGGCATCAGTACTCAAATAATGGATAAATAACTTTATAAGCATAAAACAACAATACTGCTGCAAGTTAAGATCTCTTAATTGGAAAAAATACACAAATCTCAGGTTATGATAATATAAATGCAAACCAACATACTGGAAGGGGTGGTGGGGAAAAAAAAAAGAAAATACAGTGATTTCTAAACTAAGGCCAAGCATAATAATTAATGTAAAGAAAAGGGAGGCTAAAGCATCCCTATACATTGTTGTTTGAGTTGCAAGAGCTGGAAGTATTAGTACTTTTAATATAGGGGGGAAAATCAGCCCAATTCTTTACTGCTGAAGAATACAAGTTTTCGTGCATATGTCAATTATAACCTGTTAAAGTATAGACAAGGTTTAATAAAATAAAAGAGATACCAAAGTGCCTGAGTTAGATGGTGTTCTTGGGAACTCACATTGATTTTCTTGAGCTACATACAGAGTTTTTCTCTACCAAGAAAATGTGCTTGGGAACAAATGGCTCATTACTCTGAATATGAAGTGTGATACAGCAGGCTCACAAAGTTGGTGATGACAAGAACCCACATGGGTCTGTTTTTAACATTTTGCTAACAAAATTACTCCTTTATTATGCCCCAAATTGTATTTTATTAAAGCACCATGAGTTATGTCCTTCATAGCTGGGTTTTTGCCATATAATGTTCTATCACTGATCCCACCACCAGTGTCAACTTCTTGCCGCCATTTTCCCCTCTCCTACCCCCAGCCCCAGCCCCAGTATGCCATCTTAGCAGACACCTTTTTAAATTTGGTCATAAAGTTTGGTTCTTGTGATTTCAGTGTTGCTTGCTCTGTGGTTTAGATATTTATTTCTATCATTCCTTAATTAAACATTACTCCTAATACTCCATTGTATTGGGCTGAACTACAGCTTATAGTGTTATAAGGAAAATACCTGTTCAAATGAATCACCAAAAGAGTTTTCATAATCAAAAAAGTTTCATACATTGTTTTTATCCCAAAATACAGGATTTCATCTTTTGAAATGGCTGAAGAATGCTTCATTGAGTATTTCATACCTCAGATTGATCTGCCAATGGGCATCTAGCTTGACTCCATGATTGGGTTAGTGCTGCTATGAACACCTTGAGGCAGAATCTCCTTTCAAATGATGCTTTTAAATAAGGAAGCAAAAGACAACTACTTTATGACACTAGTAGATGGGATATGAACTACTAACACAAACAGAAATAACTAAGTCTTAGATCAGAAGAATAATATGGAGATCATCTGTGGGTAAGGAGAGGAGCCATGGGAGGTTTGCTTTTGGTGCTGAGACATCTCAGGAGCTTTGGTTATGGGAGACGAGATGAAAAGACACAAAAGAGTATGAAGCATGTGAAATCACATACCATAAAGCAATTGTAAATAAACAAAATAATAAATTAAAAGATAAAGTATTTTCACTTTGACTTCTACTCCTAACTTGGCTACCATGTGCCTCTTATAACTAAGAAGTGTTAGGAAAGAGTGCGCTGCTGGTCACACTGCTATGGAGGGAAGTGGGCGTTTACTGCCTACAGGCAATGAGTCCAAGGACTCACCTATCAGTTTTTACATTTTACCAAAGAAATTGTAGTCAAGAATATTTTTTTAAACTGATGGTTAGAAAAATACCAGAATTGGAGAAAATTGCCCAGGAAATAAGAAAATGCTTAAAGATTGATCACTTGATCACTTGAATCCAGTTATTCATCGATTTGCTCGAGACGGGCACCAGTAACATTTCCATTGGACCCTATCACGTGCCAATGTAGCCCAATGGCATCTGGTTGATTCAGGAATATGAAGAGCCTCAAATCGTTCTTTCAGGGTCTTGACAAGGAAGTCCTACCATCTTGTAGGTGAGCAACCATGTGATCTTTTGACATCCCATGGGATCCAGTCAGTAACAGCTCTAGTCTAGTGGCCGTCTCCGAATTGCATTACATGTCCAGCCCATCTGATATTCGATGCCTTGGCAAACGAGACAGCATCCCTGATTCTGGAATAGCGATGGAGGTCAGAACTCCGATTCCTTCTCTCACTTGAGTGAGGCGTGATATTCCAAGCATAGCTCTTTCGATTCCTCTCTGGGAGACCCGAATAGCAATCTCATCCTGCTTTCGTAGGGCCCAGGTCTCTGAGGCTTATGTTAATGCAGGGAGAATGGTGGAGTCAAAGAGATGTGCCCAAAGCCGGAGGTTCTTTGTCCTTTTAGCTATTTCTTCAATGCCTTTGAGGGCATTCCATGCCTCTCTCTTCCTCCTGTGCAGCTCAGGTTTTAGGTCATTCATCATGTTGATTTCTCGACCTAGGTACACATAACTGCTGCATTCCATTGAGAGTGAATGGGGCCTCTGGAACTAGTTCATTTTTCATAAACATGGTTTTCTTTAGATTCAGCTGTAGACCTATCTTTCCACATTCTCAGTCAAAGTCAGCCAGCATTTGTGCCGCTTGGCTAATGTTTGGTATTATTAGAACGATGTCATCAGCGAAGCGGAGGTGGTGTAGTTGCCGACCATCTATCTTCACTCCCATTCCTTCCCATTCCAATTGTCGCATGATGTTCTCGAGGGTGGCGCTGAAAAGTTTTGGTGAAATGGTATCACCCTGTTGAACCCCTCTTTTGACATCAATGATCACTTCTTTGTAGAATGGTGAGATCCTGGTGATGAATCCGTAATACAGCTCAAGAAGGATCTTGATGTATTGGGTTTGAACACCCTGTTTTGCTAGGACTTCGTTGACTGCTTCAGTCTCCACAGAGTCAAAGGCTTTCTGTAAATCAATGAACGTGAGACAGAGTTGCATCTTGTACTCCCTACAAACCTCGATGAGCTTGGTTACTGTGTGGATATGGTCGATTGTGCTGAATCCTTTCCAGAAGGCTGCTTACTCGCATGGTTCATTTAGTGTTCTGCTAATCTTGTTCAGGATGACTTGTGTAAACAACTTGTAGATGACAGACAACAGACAGATGGGGGTGATAGTTGCCGATGTCGTGAATGTCTCCCTTCTTGAACAGTAGAACTGTCCTGCTGGTTTTCCATTGGGAGGGCACCTTGCATTCGGACAGGTAGCATGTGAAGAGCCGAGCTAGTGTATTGATGAGTACCGGCGGCAGATTCTCAGGTGTTCAGTCTGACTTTGTTTGGGCCTGGTGCTGTTCCCTTCTTTACCAACGAGATGGCATGTCGGATTTCAGAAGGGAGAATGTTGGGAATGACATATCCATCCTGTGGAATTTGGTATGTGGGCAGGTGGATGTGGCTATCAAAGAGATGTGGCTTAAAGATTAACATTATAATAAAGATAAATATTCCTAAAATAAGTTGCTGATATATATGAAATATTGGATTCTTTTACCTGAATCACAGTGATTCAAGTAATCACTGTGATTACCCAATCCAGCCAGTCTGTTTTATTCCAATTTTGTTTCTTCCTAAGATTATCTGCTCAGCAATAATGATTCATTAATGACACATTACATTTCCCAAGGATTTGTAGAACAAGCTTTGATGAGCATAGTATATCGGGCCAAAAGTAGGTACTTTTTATCCATACTATTTTTGACATTTCTCCTATACACTTTGTGAAAGACAAAGATTACTTGTAGCCATGATTATATTTTACAATGCCTAACACAGACATTTAAACATGAAAAATATATATTGCATGGATGAATTATGTTCCTTATCATTTTAAGCTCTTACCTTCAAAAAATAGAGACTGAAGAATATAAACTTAAAGCTGTGTGAAAATCTACAAATTTTAGCTTCCCTACTTCTGTATAATATCAATGATTGCCTATAATCAAACATTTTCACTATTATACTTTTTCATTTGCTTTACTTTTTATTTAAATTAAATTCATTTCAAAATTCACTAGATTTTAAATCTTCTAAAGGCAAGGATATCTCCCCTTATTTGTCCTCCCGCTGTATTGTCAGGGATCAAAGAAGAATTCAAACCAATCAAGCATTTGATAACTATTTCAAACCAATCAACCATGTGATAACTATCTGCTCTATGAAAAGATCAAGCACTGAAAATATATATTATAATCTAAAGGCTTGGATCTAGCCAACAACCATCATCTCTAGCATATTTGCAAATGTAAAGATACCTAAGAAAATAAAAGGGTTTAGAAAATCAAAATAGGTCAAAGCATCTATTGATAGAACTGAATATCAAGGTCTTCCTAAACATACAAATCGGTGTGTGTGTGGGGGAGGAATCAAGGCCAAAACCACCGGAAATTAGACCTTAGTTAGAGTTTAATCCTAAACAGCTCAGACTGCTACTGGGGAGTGAAAACAGACCTGAGAATCAGGAACTCAAAGTCAGAGCTGCTCATTACTTACTGCCCTGATTTCCAGATTATAAGGGCAAGTAATAAAATTTAACTAAAGAGATACTAATGCATGCATAGCTTATATCTCAATAGTAAGGAAATTCCATGACAAATATAAAATAATATGAATTTAAATAAATATATGTCAATTAAATTTCCCATAGTTGGGCTCATACAGTATAACTGCAAGCACCTTACAGTATAAGGTGTTTGCCTTGCATAGAGTAACCTTATTTGATGCCCAGCACCACATGTGGTCCCCTGAGCACAGAGTCATGAATAAGCCCTGAGTAACACCTGGTGTGGCCTCTCTAATCTTTCAAAAGAATCTAGAATTTAGGGCAGGAATTGGCCATGGGCATCATTAATCTAATTTATACTTAAAGGAAAACTGACAATAAACGAACATAACTTAAATGTTAAGAATACATGCCTAGGGGCCAGAGCAATAGTCCAGTGGGTAGGGCATTTGCCTTGCATGCAGCCAGCCCATGCAGGCCTGGGTTCGATCCCCGGCATCCCATAATCCCATATGGTCCCCCAGCACCGCATGGAGTAATTCCTGAGTACAGAGCCAGGAGTAACACCTGAGCATCGCCAGGTGTGACCCAAAAGCAAAAAAAAAAAAAAAAAATCCATGCCTAGAATGTGAGAGCATGAGATCTCTCTGAGTACTGTAAGGCTCTCTCAGCAAAGATAAGGCCCTGCAGAGTGATAGTAGAGCAGGCAGGATGTTTGTCTTACATGCAACTGGCCGGGTTGAATCCTGAGTATCCCATATGATCCCCCAAGCACTGCCAGAAGTAATACCTGAGTACAGAGCCAGGAGTAACCCCCTGAGCATAGCCAGGTATGACCCCCCAAAAAAACAAAGAAAGAAAGGAAGGAAGGAAGGAAGGAAGGAAGGAAGGAAGGAAGGAAGGAAGGAAGGAAGGAAGGAAGGAAGGAAGGAAGGAAGGAAGGAAGGAAGGAAGGAAGGAAGGAAGGAAGGAAAGAAAGAAAGAAAGAAGAAAGAAAGAAAGAAAGAAAGAAAGAAAGAAAGAAAAGAAAGAAAGAAAGAAAGAAAGAAAGAAAGAAAGAAAGAAAGAAAGAAAGAAAGAAAGAAAGATGGGAGGGAGGGAGGAAGGAAGGAAGGAAGGAAGGAAGGAAGGAAGGAAGGAAGGAAGGAGAGAGGGAGGGAAGGAGAGAGGGAGGAAAGGAAAGAAGGAAGGAAAGAAGAAAGGAAGGAAAGAAGGAAGAAGGAAAGGAAGGAAGGAAGGAAGGAGAGAGGGAAGGAAGAAAAAAAAGGAAGGAAGAAAAGAAAGTTGACAATGAGCGATGGTAAATTCATGCCAACTCCTGAGATTCTGAGAAGCCAAGCGGACTCTATATTGTACAGAGAACATGTCACTAATATGAAAGACTGCACTCCCAGAAGTAGCTTTTCATTTTTCTCTTCAGTACTGAGGATTGATTTCAAGTCTCATGCATACACTCAGTCACATTCCTAGCCCCAAAACTCACTTTTTCAGACTTTCTTTCCCTGTTTTTTCGTGCTTTAAAATTTTTAAAGCAACCCAGAAAGTTAATGTATTTCTATTAATAGAAAAATAAATCCCTATCTCCAGTGATCCCTAGAAATATCTAATCAAAATTTTTTTCTCAAAGGATAAAAAAGACTCATTATATTCACCAGTTTGGGCAAATCCTATGATGTTGAGGAGAAAGTTACATCCTTGACAGAGAGATATATGTCAATCATATATAGTATATCATAGTATATGTAATATATAATAGATAATATTTGAATATATTGCAATGAAAATTGCAATATATTCAATATATTACATGTGCCGAGTTTACATTTGTGAGAAAGTATTACAAAGCTCTGTTTGAGAATTATGCTTTCAAATGCTTAAAACCAAGACTATGAATAGATGTTTCCAGGCACTTAATTGATTTTTAAATTTGGTCTATTTAAAATAATTTAAAATAAATACTTCCATATTGGTGGGGGCTGGGGGAGAGTGGATATTGATATAGCATCATTTAGACCAATAGAATAAAATTATAAGCTATGATATCAAAGGAAAATAAATCCTCATGATTAGATCTAGTTTTTACACCTATATTTATAGCATACGAGAATTTGATAGCATATGAGATTTTGTATAGCAAACGAGATTAGCATTTGAGATTTAGAAATCACATTTTGCAATTCATATAAGCAGTACAGACAGTACTTTATCAATAAGCAATATGCCATTGCAATAATATAAGCACACAGACACAAAACTATGCTTGTAACTCAAAAATGCAGCACAATTTTTTTCACTCCAACCTACTCAAATACCACAAGAGATGCAGAGGATAGGACGATGAGAGCCTTTCAGCAGCCTCACAAACTGCAGAGGAATAAATACTTCAAGGCGTGATGCCCTCTCTATCAGATGCTCATGCCAGCAGTGACATAAATCTACACATATACACAAACCAACAATTTCCCAAAGTGCTATTAATATTAGCTATCCAGTGGTCTGGCCATGGACAGGTGCTACAGGACTATCGCTCTTTCAGCTTTCCATCCTTCAGATTTGGGGGAGCTCAGGGTGACACAACCAGGAATGTTCAAAACTTACTCCTGACTCTGTGCTCAGAGGTTATTCTTGCGGATACAGGATCAAACCATGGACAGCCCTGTGCAACGCCTGCACCTTACTAAAGCCCTGTACTATGTATGGGCTCTAGCAGGACCTCCACTGCCCTTTTAAAGCTGGGCTACCAATTCCTGATGTCTCCATACACATCATACCTGGCAAGCACAAGAGGAAGGTCATTACAGAGTCCATCCTCCCTTCTACACCTTCATCTTGGTCTCTGTAAAAATGTGTTGTGATGGCTTGGACCAGTCTGAGACAGCAGAAAAATGAGTATGATGTAAATGTGGTTTTGTGGCTGGTGCCCAGTGGACACTGGAACTGTTTACCTTTGTCATAAAGAACTTTTTTTAGGGGACACACCCAGACACCGAGTCTTTGACTCATCAGCCAAACAAACACAGACAAATCTCTAAGCTCTGGCTTGAGGATAATCAAGCAAAAATAAAGTCTGCAGTGACCATGGATAAATTCTGACATAATCTCCTGACCAAATAAACACCGCTGAGAAGAGCAAAAAGAAATGTAGCTGTTAGCAGTTTAGGTTAAAAGTGCATGTATGCCTCCTGACGCCATCAGCCCAGATGCCCAGCAGCTCCACGCTCTCCCCACTAGCTGCGTTCCCTTGGCGGGGCAGCCCCCCAACGCACCCCTTTCCAGCATAAAGGGCTGGAACTTTGAGAAGGGGACCAAGCCACACCCAGCCTCTTCAGACCACCATCCTGACGCCATCAGCCCCAACGCCCAGCAGCTCCCCGCTCTCCCCACCAGATGCATTCCCTCAGCGGGCAGCCCCCGAGGCACACATTTCCAGCATAAAGAGCTAGAACTTTGAGAAGGGGACCAAGCCAAACTCACCTTCTTCAGGTCTTCCACTGGACTATCACCAACCCGACCCCCGATGAACTATATAACCTCTCTGAAAATGAGTTTCGGAAGGAACTGTTAAAGATTCACAAGGAAATCAAGGAAACAATGGAATACAAATTCAATAAAATGCAAGGGGGACATGAGAGCAGAATTGAGTAAATTTCAAACCAAAGTAAAAGCAGAAATGACAAATATTAAAAATGAGGTAAGTGAACTGAAAAACACAGGAGAAGGCCTCCAAAGCATAGTAACAGCTACTGAAGAAAGAATTAGTGATCTAGAAGAAGAGGTTCAGAGATTCTGTAGACAACACCAGAAGATGGAGAAAAGACGCCCAATCAGCAAACAGACTACCAGAGAAAATCGGGATGAAGCCAAAAAGGAACAATATACACATCATTGGGGTCCCAGAAGGGCAAGAAGGAAAACCCTGATGAAGAAGAAACTGTCAAAGCCATCATCACTGACAAGTTCCCTGAACTGAAGAAATCATGCTCCCAGATGCAGGAGGCCCGTAGGATGCCAGCTAAAAGAAACCCCAATAAGAATATTTCAAGACACATCCTTATTAAAATGACAAAAACGATAGAGAGAGATAGAATACTGAAAGCAGCAAGATCAAAGAAGGAAATCACATACAAAGGAGCATCCTTGAGATTTACAGCAGACTTCTCAGATGAAACACTCCAAGCCAGAAAACAATGGTGGGGTATTGTGAAAAGACTCAATGAACTGCAGGCTTCAACAAGAATTCTTTACCCAGCCAGACTTACTTTCAGATGTGAAGGAAAGATACACAACTTCATGGATAAACAACAACTCAGTAAATCCATAGACTCAAAACAAACTTTAAAAGAAGAATTGAAGGGTCTATTGTAAAATAAGACAACCCCAAACCACAAGTTTAAACAGAAAGATGGCACAAAATCCAATGACAATAATATCTCTCAGTGTCAAAGGTCTAAATGCACCAATTAAGAGACACAGGGTAGCAAAATGGATTAAAATACTGAATCCAACATTCTGCTGCCTACAAGAAACACATCTGAATAATCAGAGCAAACACAGACTTAATGCCAAAGGCTGGAAGACTATTCTCCACGCAAACAACTCCCCAAAAGGCGGGTGTGGCCATACTCATATCTGACAATATAGACTTCAGGCTGAAAAAAGGTTAAAAGGAACAATGAAGGTCATTTCTTAATAATTAAGGGGTATGTATACCAGGAAGAAATCACACTACTAAATATATGTTCCAAATAAAGGGGCCAATAAAATACTTAAAAAGACTATTAATAGACATCAAAGAAGACATTAACAGTAGCACAATAATAGTCGGAGACTTCAACAATGCCTTATCGAATATGGATAGATCGACGAGAGTGAAAATCACCAGAAAATACTGGACCTGAAGGAAGAAATGGAAGAAAGAGACCTGGTTGATATACACAGGGCTTTTCATCCCAAGAAAGCTGAATATACATTTTTCCAGTGCACATGGAACATTCTCCAAGATAGACCATATACTGAGCCACAAAGCATACCTCAACAAAATAAAAATGATAAAAATTGTGTCAACTATCTTTTCAGATGATGATGCACTGAAAATAGTAGTTAACCATACACAGAAGCAGGGAGTCACACCAAACACCTGGAAACTGAACAGCTCACTGCTAAACAATAAATTGGTCACAGAAGAAATCAACCAGGAAATCTAAATATTCCTAGAAACAAATGAAAATGAAGATACCAACTATCAGAACTTGTGGGACACATCAAAAGCTGTGTTAAGAGGAAAGTTTATAGCTCTGCAAGCATTCATAAGGAAAGAAGAAAGGGCCCACATAAATAACCTGACCTCACAGCTGAAAATATTAGAAAAAGACCAACAAAAAAAAGTTCAACCCAGGCAGAAGGAAGGAAATAATAAAACTTAGGGAGGAAATCAACAAGCTAGAATCCAAAAAAAAAAATCTGAAAAATTAATGAAACCAAGAGCTGGTTCTTTGAAAAAATTAAAAAAGATCGACAAGCCACTGGCAAGACTTGTAAGGACAGGGAAAAAGAGAACCCAAATAAACAGAATCAGAAATGAAAATGGTGACATCACAACAGAAAAGACAGAAATTCAAAAGATCATCAAAGATTACTTTGAGAACCTGTATGTCATGAAACATGAGAACCTAGAAGAAATGTATAAATTCCTGAAGTGGTATAACCTCCCAAGATTGAAACAAGAAGACCTCCAATACATGAATAAGCCTATTGCCATCAAGGAAATTCAAACAGTAATTAAAATTCTGCCCAAACACAAAAGCCCAGGTCCAGATGGGTTCACTAGCGAATTCTACCAAACCTTTAAGGAGGAACTACTGCCTGTCCTGTTCAAGCTCTTCCAGGATATAGAAGAAATAGAAACACTCCCAAACACTTCTATGATGCACACATCACCCTGATATGCAAAACAGGGAGAGACAACACAAAGAAGGAAAATTACAGACCGGAAGGAAAATTACAGACCGATCTCCTTGATGAACACACATGCTAAGATCTTCAACAAAATAATACCAAACAGAATCCAAAGACTCAACAAAAAGATCATACATCATGACCAAGTAGGATTCATCCCGGGAATGCAGGATGGTTCAACATTCACAAATCAATCAACATAATACATCATATCAATAAGAGAAAAAATAAAAGCCATATGATCCTATCAATAGATGCAGAAAAAGCATTTGACAAGATCCAGCATGCATTCATGATTAAAGCCCTCCAGAAAATGGGAATTGAAGGAAGCTTCCTCAAGATAGTCAAAGCCATCTACCAAAAGCCCAAAGTGAGTATCATTCTCAATGGGGAAAAATTGAAAGCTTTCCCTTAAGATCAGGAACATGACAAGGTTGCCCTCTCTCACCTCTTTTATTCAATATAGTACTGGAAGTACTTGCCATATCAATCAGAGAAAAAAAGGACATTAAAGGCATCCAGATAGGCAAGGAATAAATCAAGCTATCATTATTTACAGATGATATCATATTATACTTAGAAAACCCTAAACTCTCGACCCCAAAACTCTTAGAAACAATAGATATGTATAGTAGAGTGGCAGGATACAAAATCAATACCCAAAAGTCGGTGGCTTTCCTATACATAAATAACGAAAGAGAAGAAAGGAATATTAAGAAATCAATTCCATTCACAATTGTACCACAGATAATCAAATACCTAGGAATCAGCTTAACCAAGTGTGTAAAGGACCTATATAAAGAGAACTACAAGGCACTGCCTCAAGAAATAAAAAGAAGAAACAAGGAAATGGAAACACATTCCCTGCTCATGAATGGGGAGAATTAACATTGTTAAGATGGTAATACTCCCTAGAGCTTTGCACAGATTCAATGTGGTTCCTATAAGAATACCCATGAGATTCTTTAAAGAAATTGACCAAACATTCCTGAAATTAATATGGAATAATAAACCCCCACGGATAGCTAAAGCAATCCTTGGGAAAATGAAGATGGGAGGCATCACCTTTCCCAACCTCAAACTGTACTACAAGCAACAGTAATAAAAACAGCGTGGTACTGGAATAAAAAAACAGACCTGTGGATCTAAGGAACAGAGTTGAGTATCCTGACACCCACCCTCAAAGACATGATCAGTTAATCTTTGATAAAGGTGCAAAGAGTCCAAACTGGAGTAAGGAAAGTCTCTTCAACAAGAGGAGCTGGGAAAACTGGACAGCTACATGAAAAAAATGAATTTGGACCTGTGTCCAACACCATGCACAAAAAATCAGATCAAAATGGATTAAAGATCTCAATATCAGACCTGAGTCCATAAAGTTCATTGAAGAAAATATAGGAAAAACCCTCCACGACATTGAAGCTAAAGACATCTTCAAAGGTGAAACACCATTAACAAAGCAACTAGAAGAAAACATAAACATATGGGACTACATGAAACTAAAGAGCTTCTGCACCTCAAAAGAAACGGTGACTAAGGTACAAAGGCAGTCCACAGAATGGGAAAGAATATTCACCCAATACCCACCTGATAAGGGGTTAATATCCAGGATATATCAGGCACTGATACAGCTATATAAGAAGAAAACAGCCAACCCCATAAAAAATGGGGAGAAGAGATGAACAGAAACATTGACAAGGAAGAAATTCGAATGGCGAAAAAGGCATATGAAAAAAATGCTCATCATCACTAATCATCAGAGAGATGCAAATCAAAACAAAAATGAGATATCACCTCACACCACAGAGACTGGCCCATATTCAAAAGGGTAAAAGCAACAAGTGCTGGCGTGGATGTGAGGAAAAGTGGACTCTCATACATTGTTGGTGGGAATGTCGACTTGTACAACCTTTCTGGAAAACAATATGGACATTCCTCCAAAGACAAGAAATTGAGCTCCCTTTTGACCCAGCCATACTACTCTTGCGAATATACCCTGGGAAACCAAAAACACACAGAGGAAACACAATCTGCATTTTTATTTTCATAGCAGCACTATTCACAATAGCCAGAACCTGGAAACAACCAGTATGCCCGAGAACTGATGACTGGATAAAGAAACTGGTACATCTACACAATGGAATACCATGCAGCTGTTAGGAAAAATGAAGTTATGAACTTTGCCTATAAATGGATGGACATGGAAAGGAGCATGTTGAGTGAAATTAGTCAGAAGGAAAGAGAGAGACATAGAATGACTGCATTTATTTGCATGACATAAATATATCAGGTGGTCTTACCAAAAGTGGAAATTACCCAAACGCGGGGACTCAGAGGTTAGGTAAGACAGAGAAGGGAACTTGTGTGAATAAATGTCGAAAAGGGCTGATGCCAACATAGAACTGAGCATTAAATACAGGCAAAAAATGCACATTATGGCTTCCAAGTATATGCAGTGTAACCCACAATGTGTATGAGAAGAAAGGGAGAGAGAGGGAGAAAGAAAAGAGATAAAGAACCTGCCAATTAGGCAGGCTATAGGAGGGGGAAGGGAATTGGGGACATTGGTGGTGTAAAATGGGCACTTGTGGAGGGCAGGTGCTGGAACACTATGTGACCGAAACCTCCAAACATGAACAACGTTGTAATTGTATATCTCTTGGTGGTATAATAAAATGCTTAATTTTATTAACATTTTATTAAAATGTTTAAAAAATCAAGAATAAAGATTTAAAATCTTTTTTAAAAATCTTTATTTAAAATATTTAATCTTTATTAAAAATCTTTTAAAAAATCAAGAATAAAGAACAAATAAGGTAAATCTTAAAAAAGTGCATGTATGTTAATCAAAGTTTTCAGCTTTGAAACAGATGCAGTTTATTGTATGCAATACACCTGAACTAGCTGAAAGACATTGAGGCTGGAGCTCCTCTAGTTTGAATAGTATCACAGAGAGCAACAAGTTTGGAGAGGGTAAAGTAAGTACGGTTAAGGAACAAGGAATGAAAACTGGGCTGGGAGAAAATGTCTGGGCATCAGTAGGGGCAGGCTGGAGAGAGCAGCTCAATGTGTGGTCATCAGTCCGGGCAGGCTCGGGAGAGCTGCTCGATGCATGGGCATCAGTCAGGGAGGGGGAGAGAGATGCTTGATGAGTGGTCACCAGTTGGAGTAGGTTGGAGACAGCTGCTCAGTGCCCGGCATCAATAAGGACAGGTAGGGAGAGCTGGTAGGTGCCCAGGCATCAGTCAGGGTAGGCTGGGGAGAGCCACTCAGTGCCCAGGCATCAGTTGGGGCATGCTGGGGAGAGCCACTTAGTTTCAGGTACCAGTCAGGGCAGGTGGGGAGAGCTACTTGGTGCCCAGGCATCAGCTGGGGCAGGCTGGGGAGAGTTGCCCAGTGTCCGGGCATCAGTCAGGGCAGCCTGGGGCGAGCCTGGGGCGAGCGGCTCCAGTGTCAGGGAGGGCAGCAGCCTAGGCAGCTGTGGCAGCTTCCAGTGTCTCTGCATCGGATGTGTATCCTGCAGAAGCGCTGTCCTCTGCCGTGTGCTCCTGAAACCAAGTCTTATTTTCTCAACAGGTTATAAACAGATTTCTCCCTGGAAAAGTAAAAAAGACTTTCCTTCTACAAAGTCAAAGTCTGCTCCAGGCATATCGGAATGGCACGAAATTCTGCCCCGTGAAGCATGTCTATTTCAAAATTAATCCTTGACCAGCATAAATGCTAGGGTTTTCCAAGACATGGTGACTGAGTGATTAACTATTACTTTAGACATTTCCACAATTTACATGCTTCAGGTAGGGAATACCTAAAAGTTCAGACTAATGTAAAATAGCCCAGAGTTCAAAGGAATGATTAACTTTGCTAATGAGGGGTTGGAGATACATTCAGAGGGTAGGACACTTGCCTTGCACATGGCCAACCCAGGTTCAACCCGTATCACCCCTACCTCACTAAGAGTGAACACAGTCAGGAGCAAGCCTTGACCACCGCCAGGTGTGACCCCAAACATATATGTGTGTATATATGTGTGTGTATTCAAATGTATATACAGATATATGTGTGTATGTGTGTGTTCGAATGTATATACAGATATATGTGTGTTCAACTGTATCACACTTGTATCACTTGTCTTCCCATTGGTCATTGATTTGCTCCCGAGCGGCACCAGTAGCATCTCCATATGTCCTGTCACAAGCTAGTGTAGCCCAAGGGGCATCTGCTTGCTCCAGGAACATAAAGAATCTCAAACCATTCCATCAGGTCATGGAAATGAGGTCTATATTGTTACTGGTATCTGGCATATCAAATACAACACGGGTAGCTTGCCAGGCTCTGCCATGTGGGTGGGATACTCTTGTAGTCACCTCTAATCTCGAGCATTTATTGATGAACTGCGCAGCCTCAAAGCCGGGCTTGTGATCAGCTCTTCTGCTGGGTGGAGCTCTGATGAGAGGGGAGTTCGGATGTGGAAAATGAAGGCCCCTCATGGTGTGGAGGGTCCTCTAGCTTCTTGGAGAGGCTCTGCTGGGTGGCAGGCCAGGGGCTAGAACCCACCTCCCTCCCAGGCGCCTCATGATCAGCCGGGCACAGGGAGAGCCGGTAGCAGCTCTGCCCCCATGTATGTGAGTTATACACACACACACACACATATATTATATACATTTGAACACACACACACATATATATACACACATATATCTGTATATACATTTGAACCCCCCACCCTGACCCAGGTTCAAATGTATATACAGATATATATATATATATGTGTGTGTGTGTGTGTGTGTGTGTGTATATGTGTGTTCGAATGTATATACAGATATGTGTGTGTTTGTGTGTATAACCTTCGCCCCCTTTTGCAGTACAAAAAATCTACCACAGTCAAAAGAAAGGGCAAGTGTTTTTATTGAGCATCAATGCTAGAGAGAACTTTAGGAAGGTGTCAGAGATGTAAGACAGTAGTACAGCAGGGATGTATCTGCCTTGCTTGTGACCTACTGGGTTTGTTCCCTCAGATGTCCCCAGAGCCATCCAGAAATGCTCTCTGAGCACAAAACTGGCACAAAACGGAGCACAAGAGCACAATAGAACAACAACAAAAAAAAACAAGCAAAAAATCTGAAAGAGCTGGAATAGCTGCAGAAGCTCTTCATAAGCGGCTTGATCTCTGAAACAACCAGTGAGAATCTGATGGTGACTGAGTGAGTGCGACTCCTAGAAGGAGTGTTGATGCATTCCAGGGGCTTTGAGCTTGTCCTGGACACCGCAGGTCCTGTGCAGATGCAGAATGAATGCAAGGCCCCATGAAAAAAGAAAGTTAACTTATTCAGTAACAGCCTGATAAAGCATGAGCAGAAAATAGAAATGTCCACAGTCACCAGAACTGGTCTTTATTATTTTGTGTTATTTCTTTTTGGTCAGACTAGGCAATGTTAAAGGGTTACTCCTGGATCTTCACTAGGGAATTTACCTCTGTCAGTGCTTAGTGGATCACATGGGGTGCCAGGTACTGAACCAAAGTTGGCTTAATGCAAGGCAAACACCCTTCCCTCTGTACTATCATTCCAGACCCCAGAACTGCCTTTAGTAGAAAGCAAATCACTGCAGTCGGCAGTGGGGTGCAACTAAGATGTGGAGACACAAGGACAAGGCGGAGGGAATCTGACACTCAGGTGAAGGATGCGTGCTGGAACGGTTGTATGTATGAAGACTTACCATTAACAGTATTGCAAATCATGGAGAATAAAATAAAATAAAATCTTTAAAACTAGGGAGAAAAAGGAAAATAGGTACCAGAAATATAGTGCAGGGGTTAGGGATTTACTTGTGTGCAAGTGACCAAGATCTGATCCCTGACACTGTATACCATACTGCAGTACAGCCCAGATAAGTCCTTAACACTATTGGGATGATCCCAAAACAAAAAAAGACACACAAAAAGAAATATAGCCTTCTGATCTCTAAAAATGCACAACCTCAGGGTCCAATCCTGAATCCACAAATATCTGCAGCAAAGAAGGATGGGACTGCTGATGAGAATATGTAGACACATTGCTTGCATGTGTGAAGCCCTGGGTTCTATCCCCTGCACATATTTCCTCTTGGTATCCTTGCCTGGGTTGACCCTTGGAGCAGTAAAAAATTTGGGATCACAATAATACATATCTTTCAGAAGGGTGCAGCATTTAGTACAGCACCTGAGTTCACAAACATGGGTTTCCTTCAGAAACTCTTGTTTGTTGAGGTTAGACACTTGGAAGACACCTGGTACCTGTCTTTCTTCACATGTACAACCCTTCTGTGGCTTTAGTGACTCTTCCCTTACCCTCAGCCACTGCCTTCTGGCTGGCCCCTCCTGTGACCACTCTGAAATTCCTTTCCCCCATGGGATTAAATTTTGTCTTGCAGGGGATCAGGGCTGAGGCAGGCACTGGGCATTCTCTGACTGGTACTTGCTTCAAATCGGAGCTCACAAGCACACTTTCACTCCACCTGTTTGATTGGTCTCCCTGTCAGCATCCTTCTATGCTGTAGATAATTGGGACTTTTTCTACTTCTTGCAGACTGAAGATTGTAAGAATATTGTCCTAATGATTTGTGTTTTCTAACTTTCAGAGGTGACTACAAGAGGTGACTACAAGGGTATTCCACCTGCACGGCAAGCCTGACAAGCTGCCCGTGATGTATTTGATATGCCAAATACCAGTAACAATTATATTAGTTCATTCCCATGACCTAATATAATGGTTTGAGGCTCTTTATGTTCCTGGAGCGAGCAGATGCCCTTGGGCTCTCTAGCATGAGACAGGACATATGGAGATGTTACTGGTGCCTGCTCTAGCAAATAGATGATCAACGGGAGGATAGTGATAGTGATAGTGAAAGCAGGATGGGATACATGCTCTTCAGGTTTCAAAGCACAGCACACACTCCCGCCTTTGTCAATCGCCTATCCCTTACACAGAGGCTGCTCTTGGCTATATTCGGTGGCTGAGGAAGCTTTCCCATAGTCCAGGTATCTCTTTACTTAATACAAATATCCATCTCCTTTCTCCTTTCTCCTAGCACCAGCAGAGTAGCTGGGGCCAGCACGCTCAGTGGGTGGTGCCGTGGCTCTTCCAGTGTAGGATTTGGGGCGCTGAGGGCTCCGGACTGGCAGCTCAGGCACTGTTGGCCTTGGGTGGGCAGCATTTCGGGGCCCACATGAGCCATTGGCATCATTCCCTTGGCGTCTGGGGTCAGGAATGTGGCTTTTTGGGACATCTCCCAGCTAAAAAAGAAGGGCGGAAACCATGTTCCTGAGAGAGCTTTCAAGAGAAACTCGCTCCAGAAGAACGTTTTTCTCCCTTGGATCTTTTTAACAAAATTCAAGAACAGAATGAAGAACTTGGACTGATTATTAATTTAACATATACTCAGCGCTATTATAAACCAGAGGATTTGCCAGAAACTATTCCTTACTTCTGGTCTGCCACCCCAGCAGAGCCTTGCAACAAGCCAGACGACCCCCCCACTCCGTAAGGGCCGCCATTTTCCACATCCAGACTTCCCCCTCTTCAGAACTCCACGCAGCAGACAAGCCTATCACAGCCTGAATCATCAACACCCACCCTGCAGTAGTTTTTTTTTTCAATCCGGCCCAGGTATGGTGATCCAGAGACTCACAGACATGGGGCAGAGTTGCTACTTGCCCTCCCTGTGCCCAGCCGCTCACAAGGTGCCCGGGAGGGATGGCAGGTTCTAGCCCTGACCCGCCACTCCAGCAGAGCCTTGCAACAAGCCAGACGACCGCCCCCACTCCATGAGGGCCGCCATTTTCCACATCCTGATTTCCCTTTCGTCAGAACTCTACCCAGCAGAGGAGTCTATCACAGCCTGGCTTACACAGCCGCTTGTGGCTGCGCAGTTCATCAATAAATGCTGTATTTAGAGGTGACTACAAGAGTATGCCACCCCGCCGGCAAGCCTGGCAAGCTGCCTGTGTCATATTCGATATGCCAAATACCAGTAACAATTCTATTAGGTCATTCCCATGACCTAATAGTCCCATGACCTAATATTTCCATGACCTAATATAATGGTTTGAGGCTCTTTATGTTCCTGGAACAAGCAGATGCCCTTGGGCTCTACTAGCATGAGACAGGACATATGGAGATGTTACTGGTGCCTGCTCGAGCCAATAGATGACCAACGGGAAGACAGTGATAGTGATAGTGATAGCACCAGCAGACATGGAAAGTCTGTCCATAAATAACCCTCCTTTCCTCCCCAAAATTAGCAGACAGAAGGTATTCTCAGAGGTAGGAATAGGCCCTATGTAGACAAGTCTTGTCCAGAGAAACCTCTCTAGTGCCCATGATGCTTTTTGTTTCTGCCCCAAAAAGCAAGAAGGCTCCCTAGTCTAGTGAACCCTTTAAACCAATACTCTTCGCCCCAGGTCTGAGGAGAAGCTAAGTCAAAAGACACTCCATCTTGACCCAGCCATACCACTCCTGGAATATATCCTGGGAAGCCAAAAATACTCAAAGGAAATGCCATTCACACTTTTATTTTCATAGCAACACTATTCACAATAGCCAGAATCTGGAAACAACCAGTGTGCCCGAGAAATGATGACTGGATAAAGAAACTTTTGGTACATCTACACAATGGAATACTGTGCAGCTGTCAGGAAAAATGAAGTTATGAAATCTGCCTATAAATGGATGGACATGGAGAGGATCATGTTGAGTGAAATTAGCCAGAAGGAAAAAGACAGATATAGAATGACTGCATTTATTTGCATGACATATATACATATACATATATATATATACATATACATATATATTATGATACCAACATCCACGGTCAGGTGAAACATGAATCAGGAGGTCTTGTCAAAGTTGTAAATTACCACAAATGTGTGGGAGTCAGAGGTTAGGTAAGACAGAGAAGGGAACAATGTACTAATAATTGTTGAAAGTACTAATACCAACCTAGAACTGAGAATTAAATACAGGCAAAAAGATAGATATTATAACCTCTAAATGTATGTATTTTAATCCACAATGTGTAAGAGAAAGAAGAGAGAAAGAGAAAGAAAGAAAGAAATATATAAAGAACCTGCCATAAAGGCAGGCTAGGAGAGGGGGAGGGAATTGGGGACATTGGTGGTAGGAAACGAGCACTGGTAGAGGGCTGGGTGCTGGAACACTGTGTGACTGAAGCTCAAACATGAACATCTTTGTAATTATATATCTCACGGTGGTATAATAAAATATTTAGATAAAAGACCCCCATCAGAAGTCTCTGCCATTGGCAAAGCAAATGAAAACAAATATGAAAAAAATGGAACTGTATTAAACTAAGATGCTTCTGCACCTCAAAAGGAAGCAGTTACTGAGATATAAAGACATTCAGCAGGCTGGAGGAGTTCTTTTCCCATCTGATAAAGGTTAATATCCATGATACGTAAAGCACTGATCCAACTATTTTTTAAAATCCAACCACATCAAAAAACTTGAAAGACATTAATAGAAACTTTCTCAAAGAAGATACAAATGACCAAACAGCATATAAAAAATACTCTGCAACACCAATCATCAAGAAAATGCAAATCAAAACAACAATGAAATATCACCTCACACCAGAGAGATTGGCATTCATCAAAAAAGGACAAGAACAACCAATTTTGGTATGTTTATAGTGTGTGGGGGAGGTACTGTGTGAACCCTCAAAGATACAGTGTGTGTGGGGTGGGCCCACATTCACTGGTGGGAATGTCAACTGACCCAGCCTTTTTGGGATGCAATAATGACAAAAAACTAGGAATTGAGTTCCCATCTCACCGAGCAATTCCACTCTGTAATATTCCAGAAAAACACAATGGGGAAACAGTATGTGCACCCCTATGTTCCTTACAACAACCAAAATCAGGAAACTACCCAAGTGTGCCGTAACAGATGATGGGATAAAGAAGCTATGGTTCACATATACCATTGTATATACTACTCCACCAGAAGGAAAAATAAAATCTTGCAATTTGCCACTAGGTAGATGGATTGAAGAGTATCATGCTGAGTGAAGGCAGTCAGAGGAAGAGGGATTGGCACAAAATGATGCCTCTCCTATGTGGAATATAAAGAAACCTAAGAGTGGAATAACAAATGCCCAAAGACAACAATAACAAAATACATGAGAACCTGTCTGCAGTGGGAAGGCTGTGGGGGTGTGCTGGGAGGGGAAGAAGGAGAGGGTGAGAGAGGATAAAGAAGGTAATATTACAACAATTCACTGTAGGAGGGAAGCGCCCACTGGTAGGACAACAGGAGCCTAAAATGGTAATCACTACTGGCAACAGTACTATAAAACATAGTGTGAAAAGTTATTTTTTAAAAAATGTCTCCATAGAGATAGGTGAGTATGAGGGACATGGGTGAGGAGGGTATGGTGGTTTGGAAAGAGAAAAGGACAGAACCTGAGAGTCTTGTTGCAAAAGAACTTTAGCCATATCTGAATATTCAATTTTGAAAACTGATGTATCATTGGTTGACAAAACTATATATTGGTAAGATTTATACTGCTATAGGTCTAATACTTACCACATCCATCAGCAACGTTTCTCTTCCATTATGCCACTAAAAATGCCACACAATGCCACTAAAAATGCCACACTTCTTGCCAAAGACAGGAACTAACACAGTTTTCACAAAGTCAAGGAGTTTGGCTTATTTTTTGATAGTTCATTTACTTTCACAATTCATAATCCATATTCAGGTAACACCATCAGTGGTTGTCTCTCACCTCAAGAACCATCCATTTTGTTGTAAAATGCAGAATTTTGATCTTAATGCCACGGTAATACACTACTGAGTATGTGTCACACAGTCTATTCAGTTATCTGTTGAGACTTACAGCTATCATGAATAATGCTGCAATAACTAAAGCAATATATTTTAGAATATATTTTTCATTACTGTGCCTAGGATTGGGAAAAGAAGCATTTATTCATGTATTTTGCTCATTATTAAAACTAGATTATTTTTTGTTATGAGCTGTTGAAGATCTTTATATATTTGAATAATAGTCTCTTCTTAGATGTCTGATGTACAAATACATAAGAACAATTCATAGTTTGCCTATTTATTTTGTGGTAGTTTCTTATGCTGTGTAAAGTTTTCTGATTTCATCTAGTACCATATTTTATTCTGTTTTTGTGTTCCCAGGTTTATATCTAGAGTTATCTCCAAACATATATTTGATCCTTGACATTACCACTTCTGCTTTCTTCTATGAATTTTATGGTTTGGGGTTTAACATCCAAATCTTGAATCTATTAGGTCATTTTTGTGTGTGAAGTATATGTGATATGACTCTATGATTTTGCATGGGGCTGTTCAGTTTACCCTCCACCATTTGTTGAGGAGGTTTTCCTTTCTCCACCTTGGTTACTTTTCTTAGATGAGTTGTCAAATGTCTGTGGAATCTCCTTGTTTTTCTTTGAGTGACAAGCTATTTTAATTAGCATTGCTTTTTAGTATAGTTTGATGCCATGGAGTTAACATCTCAGTTTTCTTCTCTCAGAAACACTATCTAGTTGGGATTTGTATGTGTGTGTGTGTGGGGGGTGTTCCATACACATTTCATAATTACTTATCTATGTCTTAGGAAAATGGCATCAGTATTTTGATACATATTGAATCTGTCAATTGCTTTAGGTAAGACAGACTGTCTCAATTAAGAAAGTAATAATATTTACTTTTAAAGCAGGAAAGATAGTACAGGCTGGTAGGATGCTTGCCTTGCATGCAGTCAATATGGGTTCAATTCCTGGCACCCTATATATTCCCCCAAGTCCTACCAAGAGCGATCCTTGAGTACTGATGGGACTAGCGCTCAGATGAATTTATAAAAAATATATTCATTTTAATAGGACATGTTTTGAAATTTTCAGCCCATTCTAGCATTAATTACTGAGCAATTAGGTGGCGAGATGTTTGCAACCATTGTTATCTTTGCGGATCTCTGTCATGTGCCAAGACAAATCTGACATCTTTTTCACATATGCCTGCCTCACCTTTTTATATCATTTCCCCAGTCCGGTCTCTCCCTGATCTCCCTTAGTCCAAAACATATCCCTAACTCTGCCTTTATTAATTGCCCTTTCTCTTTTATACCTCTCCTTCTTGTTCTCCTTCTTCTTTATTGCTTTTGGGCCATACCCAGCATGCTCTGGGCTTACGCATGAATTACTACTGTCAATGCACAGGGGATCATATGGGATGCAAGGGATCAAACCTGGTGGGCCATGTAGACAAATGCCCTACATGCTGAAATATTGCTCGGTGCCCTTTCCCTTTATTTCTTCATTTTAAACCTGTTGCAAACTCAAGGAAACAAGTGCTTACAGAATGGGAAGGAGATTCCTGGGCAGTCCAGACATTGTGCTGGGGTCCTGCTGTGCAAGGTCTCATTTGCTCCACACACTAGACATCAGTTGTTATTAGGAGGAGGAAGCTCACACGCCAAACCCCCTAGGCTAGAATTACACCTCTAGCTCCATCCGACTTTACTGTCCATCCTGCTTCTCAGGAAGATTGGTAGCTAAGAGTACACAGCAGCGATGCCAATAACTGCAAGCAGTTGAAATCTCCTATTCCTAAAAAAGCCAGTTTGCCTCTTTCTTTGAAAGGAAAACAAAACAAAACAGGCTCGACCACAGGGGGTGACTAAGGAGCCAAATTACCCTTTAATCTGAGAGCAAATGTGTAAGTAGATTTTTTCTCTACTGAATTAGCAAAACCTATTCATTACCTGTGTGAAATTACATGCATGGGCAAGAGTGCTTTGCAGAGCACCAAAACTTATTACAACAACAACAACAACAACAAGCCCTTTGTGTAAGGGCACAGCTCTGTACAGGGTACAAAGTTCAGTACAAAGAGAGACATGTCCACCCAGTGATGATTTCAGGATAGTAGAAGGAGGTTGCAGGAGACAGTGAGGGTTTGATAGACCTAAAACAACAGAAATTAGGCAAACACTAGTCCTGTGCACCATATCCTGGCCTCTGCTTATTCTCAAAGAAATAAAAAAGAAAGAGAGAGAAAGAGAGAGAAGAGAGAGAGAGATGATCCTGGCAAGACAAATCCCTCTTGTTCATGCCTTGCTGGGTTCCAACTAACCAAAATAACTATTTGGTGATATCAAGAAACTCTGTCCATGGGTATAAATAAATGACCCACTCCTAAGTTCATGAGTACAGGAGAGCCTGAGAGGCCTGAAATCGATCCAGCCCATTTTAACTAGCAAGAAACTACCTAGTAATACCTTGTTTGTATTTCTTGGAGGAGGGACCCAAGAAGCACTTATTTCATTCCACACAATAATTCACCACAATCAGAAGGAGCACGGCGAGGGCAACACCATCTCCCAGCTGCTGATTACATCAAAGGCTTGCAGCACAAATTCAATTTTATGATGTTAATCTCAGCCTGCCACTCAGAAATTTTCTCCCCAGGGATATGATTTTTTCTCTGGATTTCATTTTAAGAATGATTTTCTTCGTCCCCAATCAATAAAGATATGTTTTCATCAAAAGACTCTATCTTAGTAGAATTCAATTGGCTCTTTCAATCCCTTTTGGTGACACAATATTAATTAAAATAGTTTATGTTGCACTTCAACTGAAAAAAAAGAAGCGGTGAAAATAGCAGCTACTTGAACACATGTTCTATCTACATCAACATGGAGGGCAAAAAATAATTTTCTTCTTTGCCAGGAAACATTAGCTATTCAAGAGAGCTGCTCAAAATTGGCTAATCTTTGTGATTTCACTGAAAAGTAAAATGAAGCTCTTCCTGACTGTACTTTTGTGATCAATAGTAAATCAAAATGCACATAAAAACTAGGTAGGGTTCAATGCTTGAGTCCTTGGGCCTCAAGAACAGAGGTGTCTGTGCACCGGTGTGGCTAGATGCTCTATAAGAATTACAGTCCCTATTTCTCTACTTTTAAAAAGATTGTGGAACTCTCAAAAAGTCTTTTTATTTCCAATTTCTAAATAATGCTCACAATGGAATGCAATGGACTTCTCAAAAACAAGCATAACAAATCAGCATAGAGGTTTTTCAATTTCAATAAGGAAAGAGGGCTGGAGTGATAGTACCACAGTAGAGCAATTGTCTAGCATGCAGCCAACTTGAATTCAATTCTCGAGTGCCCCATATGGCTCCCTGAGCCACACCAGGAGCAATTACTGCGTGTAGATCCAGGAGTAACCCCTGAGCACGGCTGAGTGTGGCCCAAAAAACAAGGAAAGAAAATGAGGTAACATATTATGAACAATAAATTATTTTAATTGCGATGTTAAAAAAAAAAACATTTGAATCCAGTTCAAAAATACTCCTGAAACTTCTTCTATGTGCCTAAATCCAAAAGGGAGGCCCCAGTACCTGGCCTGAGATACACAGGCCCCAGATGTTCCATCACCACCAGATGAGCACTAAGTCTAGAGGTAAACTGACTCCTCTGGGCCCCACCTGCCCAACGGATCAAGGCAGATCCAGGGGCTCAGTTATGGAAATAGCTGCTAATTTTACCACTGAAAAATAAGGGAGTTTAGTGTATACCTAGGCCTCTCCAGAACAAAATCTCATGTTGAAATCACCCATCCATTACATCTCCTTAAAATTTTTCTGATTATGAAAGGGTTACCATGCCATGACACTTTTTTTTTTTGTTTTTTGGGTCACACCCGGCAATGCTCAGGGGTTTCTCCTGGCTCTGCACTCAGGAATTACTCCTGGCGGTACTCGGGGGACCATATGGGATGCCAGGGATCGAATCCGGGCGGCACGGGCGGCCGTGTGCAAGGCAAATGCCCTACCCGCTGGGCTATTGCTCCGCCCCCCATGACACTTCTTAGCTTAAGAAAGCAACAGTAAGAATGTGGGTGAACTGACAGCCTAAGAGAACTTTGAGGGGATATCATTAAATGGTCAGAGAGGTTTGACTTGTTTCTTCATCTTGGTTTTATTTATCTTTTTGTGGAGCGACCTTCAAAGCAGTTCTTAAGAAACCAGTAGCTACTCTCAATGATACCAGCTAACTGGGCCAGTTGACTCAATGCTCAGGATGGACAACGCTGCCCGCAGGTCTACACTCAACAGTGCTCTGTTGGGGGGTGGGGAGGTGTTGGGGAAGGATAAGGTTTGACCAGAGTCAAATCCAGATCCCCACACATGCAAAACATGTGAAACTTACCACTGATTTACTTTCCCTGTCCCAGCTATCCATTAAGAGATCATAATCTATAATTGTTAAAAGAATATTCTTTATACCAATTCAGCAGAGGTAATTAAATAAAAGGATGAAATTTAGAAATATCTTTGGAATTTATAAAAGTCTCTGCCAAGTCTTTATTTTATACAGTAAACGTCACAACCTCAGAAAGGTAATTTGACATGGTTAAAGGTAAAGAATGGACTCAAGTTTGCATTTGTTTGGATCTTTGATTTTTTTTTTTTTTTTTTTTGGGTCACACCCGGCAATGCTCAGGGGTTATTCCTGGCTCTGCACTCAGGAATCACTCCTGGAGGTGCTCGGGGACCATATGGGATGCCAAAACCCTCCACTACCGAAGGAAAAAAGAAAAAAAGAAGGGAAACAATTATAAGGCCCAGAGAGATGATACTATTTTCCTTGTCCAAGCATTTTCACCCTTGTACACACGATATAAAGGAAAATAGTAAGGGAGGAGCAGAATGACCAAAGGCAACTGAGAACACTGAGAGATGTGGGCACCCTGATGGCAAGTGTGGTTTTGGAGGGAGGGAATATGCATGAAATGGTCATTAACATCATCACAAAACATGTTGCTTCAAAACATGTTTCAAAGCATATTAAACAAAATTAATATGGAGACAGCATAGCCCTCGACGTGACCCACAAAGCTCATCCAAATGTAGATTCCTGAACCTCCTGCAACACAAAAGAGATCAGAATCCCTCTAGCATATGGACCAGGGAACTGAATACTGACTAAGTCGCTGAAGACTTTCTTAGTCTCACTTAAGCAACTTGATTCAGTATTAACATCTCCTGTGAATCATAACTAATGAATATTAAAGTTAATAAAGTTAATAAAGTTAAAATGCAGCCCCAGAAAAAAATGACCAGAATAATTCCCTCACAAAGTTCTTACTCAGTGCCTGGTCTGCCTGGAGCAACCAGAACCTAAGCTGGGGAGACAGTACAGCAAGTAGGCACTTTCCTTACACTAGGCTGACCTGGGTTCAATCCCGGGCATCCCATATGGTTACCCAAGTGCAGAGCTAGAAAGGAATAAACCCTGAGCGCTATTGGGTATGGCCCCCAAAAAATGCAATTCAATGATTTTTTTTCTACTGCATCAAAGCAAGATATACAGAGAGTTTAAAGATAAAACACCTTGTAGGCGTGAGGGCACAGGTTTTATCATTAGCTGTCCCAAATGACAAACATGATCCCAACGTGCCACAACTGAGTGTGTGACTCTCAGTGACATGGAAACTAAGTGAATTAGCACCACAGGCAAACTGTGTGAGCACTGCAACCACACACACAACATGGCCATCACAACATAGGAAAGGGAACAGGCAGGGGCAGATGAATGAGTAACCTGCACATGGGACTGAAGCCGGAACCCCGAGTGCCTCAAATGCTGCTGTCATGAGCTGAGAATCTGACAGTGCCAAATAAATGACAAAATCCTGCAGCTCTAAACAAGTTAACCAGTAACCTGCAGAATTATTCCATGCTCTATAGGATTTTGAGACGAAACTATCTGAAATCTTTCCTTCAAAGCCCAGGTAGGAAATGGTCTTATGGGGAACATATGAATGCTCAATTCTTCAGCAAATGTATACGTTGTTTGCAAGAAGGCAGATCAAGCATGACCAATGTGGAATTTCCAGGCAGTCTCCCACATGTAAAGATTCTGAGAGCTTACAATACCAGAGAAAAAAGTATAAAAGGGTAAAAATCCTATAGAAAATTCCTCCCCCAAATGTTCTGTTTTCACCTTAGAATGCAAAAACAAAACAAACTAATCAATTATTAACATCCCTTGGCCCCAAAATTGAGTGGCATGAATAACTTAGACTGAAACAATGATGGAAGACAGGGCTAAAATGATCTGAAAAGCAATCAAGCAATTAGAAGAAGATAAATCTTTGCAGGCAAAGAATTCTCAAAAGAGGTGCTTTTCCCCCCATAATCTGGCCCTCAAACATTTAACTAACTACACAGCCTTCCTTGAAGAAAAATCTGTGATGTCTGTGATGGTGGAACTATATGTTACTTAATACTACATTCTAAATAATTCTGAGCTACATTTCTTGAGACCAAAAAAGATAGTACAGCTGGTAGGGTATTTGCCTTGCACACGGCCAAGCTGGGTTCCATCTCCAGTATCTGAGACGGTCACCTGAGCAACACCATGAGTGGTCCCTCAGCATTAAACCAGAAGCAAGCCCTGAGCACTGCCAGAGGTGGTCTCTGAGCACAAAGCTTGGAGTCAACTCTGAGTATCAACAGGTTCTGGCCCTCCCTGCCAAACTAAATAAATAAATAAGGCATATTTCATAGCCTGTTTTTTCTACTCTGTATCTAAGTCATAAAAACCATATGTAGGGTCAGGGACGTGATCCAAGTTGTAGAACACACAAGCCAGCTCTGGGCTGGACTGAGTTGAATCCTTGGCAGCATATGGCTATGGGCCTGAGCACCAAAAGGTGAGGACCTACCTGCAGGTCAGGAGTCTTTCATTCTCCTGACAGGAAGGTTTAACATATAATTAAAGGTCAAAATAATGTTGAGGAGAAAACCAGAGAATTAATTTATGAACCTTAAGCAAATATGCTATTGTCTTTTTTTTGGCTGACATTAGAGAAGACGGTTTTCAGACATCTCTAGAGTGTTTTTTATTTATTTTTTGTGTGGTTTTTTGTTTTGCTTTTTTGGGTCATGCCTAGCAAAGCTCAGGGGTTACTTCTGGGTTTGCACTCAGGAATTATTCCTGATGGTGCTCAGAGGACCATATGGAATGCTGGGAATTGAACCTTTTGGCCACATGCAAGGAAAACACCCTCCCTGCTGGACTAAGCTGGGTCCCCTCAAAAGTGATTTTTAGAGGGCTATCGGACATCGTGCAGAGACTCAGACACACGGGGGAGAGATGCCATCTGGCTCTCACCTAGCTCAGCTGACCATTAGGCACCCAGGAGGGAAGATGGGTTTTAGTCCCAGCCCATCACCTTAGTAGGGTCTTGGAAGCAGCCAGATGAAACTTGCTCTCCATAATAGCCACCATTTTCAAGGTCCAGACTCCACAACTCATCAGAACCCCACCCAAGAGAGAAATTGATCTCAAGCCCAGCTCACCAGAGCCCCACACAGCAGAGCAGCCGAGTTCAAGCCCAGGTATACAGTTCTCAGAGGCAAATGTCACTGGGCATTCGTGGAAATGGAGGTGGGGTCCCCCTTCCCCTCTCTGACCCATCCAGGAAGCCTGGTGGCCCCACCCACAAACTGCCTCAGGGCTATCGACCATCATGCAGAGACTCAGACACACGGGGAGAGCTGCCATATGACTCTCCCTGAGTCACGTGGTACATCAAACTAGTGGAACCAGTCACGTTCTAGAAACTCAGAAAGTAAATTCAAGAACAGAAGAAGTCAGAAAACCTGGCGTAACACAACCACAAGCACACTCTGGTCGGACTCCACAGCTAGACACAGTCTAACCCAAGAGAGAAGCCAGAATTCAAGCCCAGGAATGTGGGACTTGGCAACTATGCCAACCAGGTTTTTAGGGAGCCTGGACTAGGGCCACCTCCCCCACCTCAGTTCCCTCCACAAAGGCCTGGCAGCCCCACCCAGAACTGCTGCTGGGGCTCTCGGCCAGACACCAGGCATTCAGGTACAAGGCAGAATCTCTGCTAGACTGATGGGGCATCTTAGGGTGGGGACAGGTTTTCACTCCTTGGCCTGACCTCCGACAGGCTCCCAGAAGTCAAAAAACTCGGTGCAACACAACCACAGTCATTCTCTGTTCTGGACTCCACAGCTGGACACAGCCCGATCCCCATGGTGCGCGTATGTCCGCGCAATATCTCAAAACCTGGTATACCACAAACGTATGGGAGTAGGAGGCTAAGTAAGACAGAGAAGGGAACAGTGTGCCGATAATCATTGAAAAGGATAATTCCATCCAAGAACTGAGCATTGAATATCAGCAGAAAGATACACATGATAACCTCTAAATGTATGTATCCTCTAAATGTACGTAAATCCACAATATGTAAGAAAGGGAAGCGAGAAAGAGAGAGAGAGAGAGAGAGAGAGAGAGAGAGAGAGAGAAAGAGAAAAGGAGATAAAGAACCTGCCATGGAGGCAGGCTGGGGAAGGGGAGAGAAGTGGGGACATTGTTGGTGGGAAATGGGCACTGGTGGAGGAATGGGTGCTGGAACACTGTATGACTGAAACTCAAATATGAACATCTTGTAATTGCATATCTCAGGGTGGTATTTTTTTTTAAAAAGTGATTTTTTAAACCTCCCCAAGAACCAAAGGCAGCTGCTCTGCATTCGAATTTGTATTTGAGCAGCCCCAAATCTTATTCACTTTCTGAGTCCTCACAACTCTCAGATTATGTAACTAAAACAAACCATAACCAGTTAAATTAACCAGTTTTGTTGGTTCAATTCCACAACTGCCCTCATCATTTTTTTTTGTCATCTCCTCATCCAGTTTTTACTTATTTTTCAAATGCCTATGTGAGGGACTTTACTTTTTTTATTTTATTTAGGGATAGATTATAACAGCTTATTAAAAAAAAAAGAAGGGAAATCAGAGTTGAAAAATAACCCACAAATATTATTCTGCTTATACTATGATTCACTAAGCCTCATGCCCAGGTACTAGAAGGCTCTCGTTGTCAGCATTATTGTTCTGTTGTGGGGGTTTGGGGACCACACTGGGCAATGCTCGGGTGTTGCTCCTTCACGGTGCTTGGGTGACCATATGGGATTCTGGGGATCAAACCAACATATGCCACATCCAAGGCAAAATACCTTACCCACTGCACTGCCACTAAGGCCCCAGCATTATTGTCCTCTCTTTTCTAAATGTGAAGAAAACACAGCCTGGGGAACATAAACAACTCTCAGAGATCTGAACCAGAAAACAGAGTTTTATTCTTCCAGTTACTGAAATTCATGTTCTTTACCACTGCACTTCACTTCCTGTGAAGACAGGAAGCAAGAATGCACTGATGGGGCGAGAGATAGCCCAGTGGGTAGGGTGTTTGCCTTGCACGGCCGGCCCATGCCGCCCCGGTTTGATCCCGGCATCCCATATGGTTCACCAGCCACTGCCAGGAGTAATACCTGAGTGATGTTCTCTTCTGAGAAAATTTCAGAAAATTTCAGAAAATTTCAGCAATATACCTGAGCCTAGAGGCTTAAGATGTGAGGGGAGGAAGGGGAAAGTCTGGAAAATTTTGGCAACAGTTAAATTTTTCTGAACAAACAAGCCAAAAATTGTTTCTGGTTCCTCAAAAGCAATTATTGTTCTGGTCCTGTGTGTGTGTGTGTGGGGGGGGATAATTAAGAAGCCCAGTTCTAGATCAACGATATCTAGTTCTAAAAAAAGACAACTTGTCTTTGCGGGAAGAATTTGAAGAAACCTGAATGCAAGATCAAAAATAATCCACTTATTTTGAAGTCCAAGATTTAAAAAAAATGACAGAGAGAAGTTAATGGACTTTAGACTTTGTTCAGGACTTCAAGGCCAATGGGTGCCGTATGAGTGGATTCTTTTAGTCCTAATCCCTGCATGCCCCAGTTTCTAATGCAAATTTGAGCAGAACTGCTAGAAAATCCAGGTTTTTCTAACCTGGAAAAAATAACCCAAACAAGGTCCCAGAGGGATGCCATTCACTGATGGACCATTAGATGTTAGAATGTCCCAGAGGCAGCAGGCAGATCAGAACTTCCGGCATTCATTTTGCATTGAACCTTACTAATTAGATGGTCCCACACACTCCCAGGAGTAATCCCTGAGCACAGAGCCAAGAGAAAGGCCTGAGCATTGTCAGGCATGACCCCCATTAATAAAATATAATAAGATGGCACATAGTATGAGCAAGCTTAAATAACTGAAAGGATAAGTGAGTTATCTAGGCAGTCATCCAAATTCAGCAGTTTTGAAACTCTCATTTACAATAGTACCTTGTCCCCAGGTTCCCTAAAAGGTACTCCATAAGCCACTCTCCATTACAGTAGCCTTCTAGAAATCAGAACACAGGTTTCTAAGGAATTGGCACATTATGTTTAGACAAGGAATCTGTCATCTACTTTCACACACAGGGATAAGTTTAATAGTTGATATTTCATAGATAAAATTTTCACTTCAAAAAAAATCCTCCCCTTGGGACCGGAGCAATAGCACAGCAGGTAGGGCGTTTGCCTTGCACACTGCCCACCCAGTTTCAATCCCCAGCATCCCATATGGTCCCCCCAAGCACTGCCAGGACTAATTCCTGAGCGAAGAACCAGGAGTAACCCCTGAACATTGCGGGTGTGACCCAAAAAGAAAATAGATAGATGGATGGATGGATGGACAGACGGACAGACAGACAGACAGACAGACAGACAGACAGACAGACAGACAGACAGACAGACAGACAGATAGACAGACAGACAGACAGACAGACAGATAGATAGATAGATAGATAGATAGATAGAGCTAGAGAGCAAGCTAGAGAGAGATAGAGAGACAGACAGACAGACAGACAGATAGGTAGATAGATAGATAGACAGATAGACAGACAGACAGACAGACAGAAAGACAGACAGACAGACAGACAGACAGACAGACAGACAGACAGACAGACAGATAGATAGATAGATAGATAGATCACTTGACTTCCGTAGATCATCGATTACTTGAGCAGGCACCAGTAACATCTTAATATGTCCTGTCACATGCGAGATAGCCCAAGGGTATCTTCCCACTCCAGGAACATAAAGAGCCTCAAAGCATTCCATCAAGTCATGGGAATGAGAACTATAATTGTTACTGGTATTTGGCATATCAAATACGACACGGGTAGCTTGCCAGGCTCTGCCGTGCTGGTGGAATAATCTTCTAGTCACCTCAAGACTCAAGCATTTATTGATGAATCGCGTGGCCGAGCCCGACTGCAATCAGCTCTTATGCTGGGTGGAGTTCTGACAAGAGGGGAGTCTGGATCTGGACAATGGCAGCCCTCATGGTGTGGGGGTTCCTCTGGCTTCTTGCAAGGCTCTGCTGGGGTGGCGGGCTAGGGCTAGAACCCGCCATCTCTCCTGGTCGCCTCGTGATCAGCTGGGCACAGGGAGAGCAAGTAGTGGCTCTGCCCCATGTGTGTGAGTCTCTCATAATAGACAGACAGACAGACAGACAGACAGACAGACAGACAGACAGAGACAGACAGACAGACAGACAGATAGATAGATAGATAAAAATAAAAAGAATCCTCCCCCCAAGGAAATGTAGAAATTGAATTCAAGCGAGTCCCCCAACAAACACCCACTGTTGGTATTTTTTTTTTATTTCAGTTTAGAAAACTACAATGCCTTCACCAGGAAACTGAGGCACTTTTCCTGAGCCTCTGACAGTCTTTACAGCAAACACAAGGGCGCATTGCTGTTTGAAGGAACTGAAGTCAGGAGACCACGTTAAGCAGAAGTAAGCCAGGACACAAATGGGGGGCTTTCCATTCCCCCCCTATTCTGTACCAGCCGGTCCTCAAGTTCTGGGAATGAGGAAGAGTTACACAGAGGGTGCTGGGGAAGGAGGTTTGAAAAAGAAAGAAAGAAAGACAGGTTTAGGTTAAAAATAACTAGAGTTGGGCCAGAGCCAGCGGGTGCTTGTCTCGCATGCAGCTGACCGAGTTGGTCACTCTATATGGCCCCCAGTGCGCCAGGAGGGGCCCCTGGGTGAAGAGCCAAGAAAACCCACTGAGCACTGCCGGTGTGGCCAAATAAATAGACTTTTAAAATAAAATGAAAGAGGTAGACTTTCCAGCAGGTGACCTTGACTCCTTTAGCATAAACCCAAGCCGAGGAAGGAGAAAGACGGGCTAGCCACAGCGCAGTTTAGCGTTCGCACCTTCCGTAGCAAACACACTCCGGTGCCAACACATCCGGGCAAGCAAACAGTAACACTACCCTGGGCGTGGAGGGAAGCAGAGCCTTTCCAGGCTCCTCCCTCCCAGTTCTGAGCCTTTTTTCTGCGTTTTTGTCCCAGCAGACAGCACCCCCACTAGCGCCCCACCTTTGCCCTTCCTGGGCGGAGACAGCGGTAGGACCCCACGCCCAGTTTCTGCCGCGCGCTCCTGCGACCCCAGACCACTTCCCGGCCCCTGTTGCGCTCAATTCCCTGCACCCCCCCGGCCCCCGCCAAGTATCAGGAAGCTCTGTCGAGAGTGGGCGGCGGAGCCCTGAGTTTGGGGCAGATGCTCCCCGAACCGCCAGGGAATTCCCACGGCCCCCGTAAGAGCCGGGGTGTCGGGGTGGTCTCCAGTGCTAGGAGTCAGGCAGGAGTTCCCGGGGCCTTTGCACGGGCCGAGCGCCTGAGAGAGGGCTCAGGTCCCCGCGGCGCGCGCTCACCTGCTTCCCGCCCAGGTCGCTGCGCCGACTCCCGAGCCGCGGGGACCTGCGCTGGCCAAAGACTGACCGGCCGGGACCCGCCCGGCTCCGGCCCGCGGCCGCCGCGCCCGGCCCGCCCCGCCCCGCCGCGCCCGCCGCGCCCGGCCCGGCCAGCCCGCCCGGATCCCGCCGGCCGCCGCCGCCTGCAGACAGAGCGCACCCGCAGCCTCTCCGGCCTTCCCGCCGGCCTGGAGCCCGGGACCTACGGGGTGACCCTGCACTGCTGGACGCGAACTCCAGAACTTTCTGGAGAGCTGGGCAGCGGTTCCCTTCAAAGGACGTGCTCCCGGGAGTGGGGAGTCCTAGGGCTTCTCCGAGGGGTGGAAACCCGGTTGGAGTCCAGAGTCCTATAACTCCAGAAGTGAGCTGAGACCCTTAAAAAAATTCTCTGGGGTGGGGTGTGCGCAGTGGGAGTACAGCGGTGGGACTCCTGCCTTACACCCGCCACCGGGAGGCTCCGCACCTCTTAAGGTCCGAGCACAGCCAAGTGTGCCCTCTCGCCCCCCGCAAAAGTAAAAAGCACTGGAATGTTTGGTTTTGGTTACTATTTCTCGGTTATTTTTATCCGCGTGCCCCTGCAGGCGATTAAGGCGTGGGTTCCAAGACCACAGAAGTTTTCAGCCACCACCAGATCCTTTAAAAAAAAATTAGTTGTTATTCAAACAGTGATTTGGGTCTAAGAGATTGTCTCTTGCCTTGCATGTGGACGACCGGTTCCATCCCGGCAGTTCCAGAACACCTTCAGGAGTGATTCCTGAGTGTAAATCCGGGAGCACCCCCTGAGCATCGCCGGTGTGACCCAGAAACAAAACACCATAAAAAAAAAGCTAATTATAGTACACAGTCGCTTTCAGACATGCAGTGTTCCAGCAGTGTGACCCACTCTCCCTCCAACCATGTCCCCAGGTTCCCCCACCCCCACCCCCCAGCCTGCCCCTTTAGCAGGTACAAATTCATTTCACATCGCTTGTTCCAACAAAACTTAAAGGAATGGCAACTGGAATGATCAAAAAAAGTCAATAAAAAGTCATTTTGTAATATTTGATCGCTACAGGATTTTAACTTATGTAAAGAAGTTCAAACCATACTCTAATTTACGTGAGGCAAGTTTCAACACCAGCCACCACTAGAGCCACTGCCCACCTGCTTGGCTGCTGTAAGGGTCTTCCAGATTCAGAACACTGGAAGACCCAAGTGAGACACATGTTTGTGGTGTCTGTTGGGGTCAAACCTCGGAGGCCTAGAGCTTCCTGAATGACATATCCCCGGCTAGGACTCTTCGCCCTCACCATTCCCTTGCATCTGTGTATCTCCTGTTCTTGGTTCACCTGGGAAGTTCTAAGCCACTTCCTCCATGTGGGTTCCCATGCTCCAGGCTAGTAATCTCATTTCCACTCTAAATATTCTCTTCAAAGCTTATTGGAGCTGCTGTTTGCACTGTTCTCTCCTACTTAGCTGGTGCTCTTTCAAGGCTATCAAACCAACTGAGCATAGTTAATGCTGACGTGCTTGGGAAAGCTTTATTAAGGCTCACCTCCCTGCCCAGTTCTCTAGAGGCTTTGTTAAGGCTCACCTCCCTGCCCAGTTCTCTAGAGGCTTTGTTAAGGCTCACCTCCCTGCCCAGTTCCTTAGAGACTTTCCCTCATTGACCCTTTCTAAGTAGGCAGGGTCTGATTTAGAAGTTTAAGGCTTCTGCTCCCTCCCTAACTGCCTTTCTGAACAGTCTACAAAGTGATTCCTTTGTGGCATAGCAGGAGATTGGCTTCCTCTCCTCCTCTCCTCTGAGCTCCTCTCAGAAGAGGGAGGAAGGGAGGAAGGGAGGAAGGGAGGAAGGGAGGAAGGAGGAAGGAAGGAAGGAAGGAAGAAAGGAGGGAAGGAAGGAAGGAAGGAAGGAAGGGAAAGGGAGGAAGGGAGGGAGAGGAAGAAGAGGGGAGAAAAGGAGTAGAGAGGAGATAAGATAGATAGGGAGGGAGGGGAGGGAGGAAGGGAGGGAGAGGAAGAAGAGAAAAAGGAGTAGAAAGGAGATGAGAGACAGGGAGGGAGGGAGGGAGGGAGGGAGGGAGGGAAAGTAGTCAGGCACGCAGGCCAGGTGGCAGACGACATTGCTTCATGGTTTAATGTGTTGTATTAATTTGCTGTAATCAGCAATGTTGAATTTAATCTGAAATGGTTTTCTGCAAGGTATCGTCATTCCCAAATGATCTAATAAGACTTACCGGTGAGGCTGGCTCTGTCTATACCATATGCCCTTTGCATTCCTATCCCTTGCAACATAATCACCAACAAACTTTGACCGAATTTTAGCTAGCCTTCTTGATCTCTGTCTGTCTATCTCTGTCTATCTCTGTCTCTATCTCTCTGTCTCTCTCATCTCTCTACTCCTTTTTTCCTCTCTTCTTCTCTTTTCTCTTTTCTTATACTTATTGATGATAGCTAAACACTAGAACTGAAGAACCCTTGAGAATGTCCCTTATTCTTCAAGGCTAGGGCTTCCCATGTGATTTGTAAGAGTTCACAGATTCACGATGCTGAGGATATTTTCCTGTCCTAAGAGACTAGCTCATCCCAGAAGACTTGTTAAATTCTCACTTAAGTAGTTCCTAAACTTTCAAGTTTTATAGATTAATAAAATTTTAAAGAAAATGGAGGAAAACAAATATAAGTTTCACAATTTTTATTTTAACAAGCAAAACCATCAGAGAATCTGTGAGGCCGGAATGTGGACATCTTTAAAATGTGTGACCCTAGGCGGCCCCCTAAGCAAGGCAGAAAAGTAGAGAGATGGGACTAGCCCAAGTCCACTGTATCATTATTGTTGACAAAAGAGGCCTGGCGGTGCAGGTCTGCACAATGTCCCCTCTGCCCTAGCCGACCCTGCTGGATGAAAATAATGTGTGGGAATAGGCATTTGTTTCTGCTGTGCATTAGATAAGGCTAAAATATGACTGTCACCTGTCTAGTTTTGATACCTTGTATCCTGTTATACCCTCTCAAAAAGACAGCATTGTCTCTCTTGCAAATACTCGTGGTTCCAAGTCTTTGGGGCTTGCGAACCCTCAACACTGAATCTCTTCTGAGTCAGTTTCTGTGTGTGTGAATAAACTATGAAAATACCTTTCCTGTCTCTGTGGTGTCTCAGTCATTGGAAGAGCTCTGGCGAGGGCCAGATTGGAGGCATGGCAGCCTAACAAATCAAATGGGATCATCTTATAGAATGTGGAATACAACATAGCAAATAAAATTATTAAATTATATACCAAGGATAAGAAGCTGATTCTAAAAACAAACATACAAATAAAAATAAAGGAAGATGTGTCATTGTCTTAGACTTACTGTCAACCACGTGGATGAGCTCTTCACATGTTGTCAGATAAATGATTCCAGAGGAGCTCTATGTCCTGCCAATGTGGCAAGCTAATATAAGAATTTTTTCATGCAAGCTAGAACTAGAAGATAAATATCCCATTTAAACTTTTCAGGAAGCCATGGAGGTTATCTGCAACAAACTTAAAGATGTTGTCTAAGAAAGGAAAACGTGGTACCAGGGGATATGGCAGTCAAAAGACACTACAAAGTATCTAACCAATCCACACTAGAGAAGTGTAAGAGGGAACAGCGGAAAATCTCTTGAGGTCAGGTCAGAGAGATACTACAATGAGGAGGACACTTGCCTTGTTTGCAGCTGACCCAGGTTCAAAACTCGAATTCCGTGTGATTCCCTAGGTAGAGTAATTTCTGAGTGCAGAGTCAAGGAGCATACCAGTTATAGCCTCAAAATAAAACAAAAAAGTTTCTGTTCTTCTGGTGGAGAACAGTGGGTGACGGAGAGGGAATTGAAAAGATGGATTACCCGATATGAATGAGCTCTTGAAAAAAGTATTTTGGGTGGTCAGATAGTCGAATGGGGAACATGCTTGCCTTGCACAAAGCCACCCAGTTTCGATTCCACCACAGCATAAGGTCCCCCCAAGCAGCACAAGCCGTGATTCCTAAACCTAGAATCAGAAAAATTCTGAACAGTAACCACAAAACAAAAAAGAAAAAGTTATTTACTGACTTTTAATGTTTGAATATGGGGAGGAAATCCTTCAAAAATTTAAGCAAATAAAATAGGTACTTAACATAATTACGGGGAGGAGGAACATGTTGGTAATAACAACTAATATTCATGAGTCAAAAATTATAAATGAAATTCCACTCCTTCAAATATGCTATATTATAATGGTCATAGATTCCATTGGGATTTTTCAGGCTCTTGGAATTCTTTTTCCTATGGGGTGTTAAGTTCCCATGCAACCAATTTCTGCCTCATAAAGATACAATTTCTTATTTTTTTTTTTTTTACAATTAAAAAGTTCATGTTTGTTTTTCGTGTTTCCACCCTCCCCCAGCCAACAAATACAATTAAAAAGTTCATGTTTGGGTTTTGGTCATACAGTGTTTCAGCACCCGTCCCTCCACCAGTGCCCATCTCCATACAAATAAAAAGAAATACAATTAAAAAAGTTCATGTTTGGGTTTTGGTCATACAGTGTTTCAGCACCCGTCCCTCCACCAGTGCCCATCTCCCACCAACAACATCCCCGGTTCCCTCCCCCCTAACCCAGCCCTGCTCCATGGCAGGTTCTTTATTTCTTTGCCTTTCTCTCTCTTTCTCTTTTCCTTCCCTTCTAAACTATGGATTACAGAACATACATTAAAAGGTTGTCATGTGAATCCTTTTGGCTCTATTTCATGCTCAGTTCTAGGTTGGCATTAGTACCCTCGACAATTATTAGCACCCTGTTCCATTTTCTGTCTCTCCTAAACTCTGACTCCCACACGTTTGTGATAATTTCCACCTTTGACAAGACCTCCGATATATGCTTCACTTGACCTTGGATATTGGTATCATAATATGTACATATATATTTATGCCATGCAAATAAATGCAGTCATTCTGTATAAAGATACAATTTCTTACCTCGTTTATCCTAAAGGTGAACTATCTTACCTAAATAAATGTTCTTATGCAGTTTACCCTAAATCAGGGTGGATACGTGATCCTGACTCATCTGATACATGAAGTGGACCTAGGGAAGACAGAGCGGAAGAGTAGCGTCACCATGGCAGTGAATCGACCTGGAATTCAGCTGTGCTAACAACGCTGGGAAGCTCCTGTCACTTCAGAGCTCCATTCTGGACCTAGACACCTAAGGGCTCTTGCATGAAGGTGCAGACACAGCAGCTGCTGCTGGAGAAATATGTGATCCAGAGAGGCCACCATCACCCACAGCACAGTCTGCAGCTGTTAGCTGCTCTCCTTGGTTGGGTTCACATTAAACTTTACCATTTTAATTTTCAGCTAAACGTTCTAAATTGAGTTTCAGTCAATTACATCTCAATTCAGCAATGGGAAATACGATTTTTAGCATTTACGGTTTACAGTTTATACTCATCTTTTCGGAAAGTTCAATTTCCCTAAGTTAAGCGGCATTTGCCAGAGCCATACTTGACAGTGGCCAATAACTGTAAAATTGGAGTCTTCTGGTCAGTCACTGGGTCAGGAAATTTGGAACTTCTAATGTTAATGCTATTCAGCAAAAGCTCTAAATCACCCAAACTTTAAATGTTGCCAAGTTTTATCTTTTTGTTCTTTTTGGTTTGGGGTCTCACTTGGAAGTACTTAGGGCTTTCTCCTGGTGGGACACACTATACGTGATCCCAGAGATCAAACTTAGGCTGGCCAAGTGCAAGGACTTACCTGCTGTGCTAACTCTACAGCCCAAGATTCTGCGGATTTTGTTTTATTTTGTTTTTTTTTTTATGTCAGAACTAGACTCAAACAATAACCCTTAAATTCAACATCTTGCCCAGAATCCACACCTTCTGTGTGAAGTTTTAGGTCCTGTTGTACCGTAGATAGATACTGAGCTACAGTTTATAACTATAACTCTAGACCCTAACAAATCTCCCTTCTGGCAACCTGTCAAGCTATCAAAATTTTGACATATTTGATATGCCAAAAATGGTAACCATAATGGACCTCATTCCAAATGAATGGAAACGTTACCAGCACCCACTCAAGCAAAAAACATGAACAATGGGAAGACAAGTGATACAAGTGACAAGTGGATCCAAACAAAAACGTGTTTGTTTGTAAAATTGTAAATCATGCCTTTAACTTCTTGCTCATTACTCAAATCAAACACAATGATTTTACATTTATATATTTGGTGAAACATTATTCAATGAAAATTAGTGAGCCAGAGAGATAGTACAAGAGGGAACATCATGGTTATCCAGCACACTAGAAGAGCATAGAGCCAGGAGGAAGTCCTGAGCACAGCTGGGTGAAGACCAAAAAAAAAAAAATAAATAAAAGTAGATAACTCTGTGTGTGTGTGTTTGTGTGTGTGTGTTGTCTGGAACTGGCAGTGAGAATGAAGAAATTAGACTGACTTTTTTCGGCTTTGGGACAGTGCATGGTGATGTTTAGGACTTACCCTGTCTCTGAGTTCTGGAATTATTTCTTGTGTTTTAAAAAATGTTTGATGAAAAACAAAATTAAAATGGGTAGAAAAATACATTTTTGAAATAAAATTCTAGATCTAAAAGATGTAGATATGAAGAAGGCATTTGAAGTGGATGCTACAATAGCAGTCAAACTTGTTTTCTATGCTCTATTGCACAGAGTCGTGACCTGAGACAATGTTGAGGAACTAAATGACCCAGGTGCAGTCTGAATTCTGTCATCTTCTTTTGAATTCTATTCAGCTGTTTACATCAATGTAGCATATTGCTTTAATCATCAGCAAATACAGTTTTAGGAGGAAAAATTGTGTCATGTATTTGAGCAGACTGTAACATGAAGGAAAGATTAGATCCCAGAACTTAATCATATTAACATCTGAGAAAGGATGAAGGCAATAGGTAGTAACCTGACACTGTTTAGGTTTCTGAGAAAATCAATTCAAGAACTAGGACTGAACTTGAGTTTCTAACAGCAACAATGCCACGCATTTGAACAGTGCTTCTAGAAGCTTCCAGGAACAGGAGCTGTCAGGATCCATCCAGGCTTTTGCTGCTAGCCAGGAAACATTACAAACCAGAACGAGATTATCTCCAGCCCACCATCTCACCAGGAGTTTTACTCTTTGACTCTTGTCTTGGTCTTTTCAGGCATTTTCAGCTGGTGGTGCGTGCACCTCAGTGTCTGAACTTCTGGAATATGGATGCATGAAGAGTTGAAAAGCAAATGCCACAGGTGTAGAAGAGCTTCCAGGCATGCTCCAACAGTCCCTCAGGTGTAGGAGAGCTTCCTCACAGGCGCTAATAGCCACCTTCTTCTTTTCCTCTTCTTTTCCAAGAAAAAGACTAAATGAACACATGACCCTTGTTAAGATGTGTGTGAGCACACAGCTAAAGGTGTGCAGCCCAGCAAGCACAGTGCCAAGTGTGTTGATACTGAAGTCTGATATGTGATTCCAGGAGAGCACCACCTCTAAGGTGGTGCATCACCAGGCAAGTGTTCTAAACACAATCATCACAGACTCATGAAAAGATGGAAGGGAAGTGGGAAGGGGTCATCAAAAAGAAAAAAAAATTCCATGAGGTCAAAATTGCTTGGGGGGACATTTTTGGTTTCTGGGGTTGTTCTAGCACTTAGTGTCAAAGATCCAGAATGTCACAACGTTGCAGGGCCTGATATACAACAGTACTGTTAGCTGACCCTTTACTTAAGTTGAGAAAAACATGCATGGAATGTGTTTCCTAAAGCCACATCCACAGCAGCGACAGAGATAAAGACAGGCCTGTGACACCATTCCAGGATTATATTTTTCCATTTGAATAACTTCTGCATAACTGACTCTCATATAGTCAAAGAAAAGTCATCCCATCTGAGGGAGATTTTAAATTTCAATATTCTCATTCTCCTTAGGTGTCATTTCCAGCATTCAATATCCTACTTGGAGTAACTTTCCTTGACATTTTAAAACTACATCAGGGGCCACCTGCCCCCTCGAGGTATTGCAGGTATGGCTGTGGTGCCCACATTTGCAGGTGGCAGACAGGAGATAGGCTTTGTCTACACCCCCCAGAGCTCTGCCCTGTGGGCCCTGGATGGGGAATGGTCTGACATAGGAAAAGACTGGGCCCTGGGGTATGAACCCAGAGCCATGGCAGAGCCTGGCAAGATAACCGTGGTGTATTCGATATGCCAAAAACAGAAACAATGGAGATGAACTGGACAAGGGACTGACCAGATAGGTTGCAGGACTCCTAAGGGCCGCTGCATCTGCTCTGAATTGCCGCCTGAAAATCACTTCGTAGATAAGGGGTAGTCTAAATGTGGCAGTTTATCTGACCATGTATGCTGTACTAGCTAGTATAAATATTCTCCCATGCTACCACAATCACCTAGGCCCTTTAGTATGCTAACGTTTTGAGCCAAGATCTGCCTGGAAATGCCTTTATAGGGTAGAGAAGGGGTTTCTGAGATGGCATGTCTCTGTACCAAAGACTAATACTAATGCCAGTTAAATATTTCTCCAAGCCTTCACAAGTCTCTTCTACTTCACTGTAGTTTTGTATTTTAGTTGCCTTTGAGTATATCAGGGAGCCATGCTTGTTTGCTTGGAAGCAAACAGCATTTCTCTCTGGTCTAATTACTTAGGGGTCCTACGTGGCCAGGCTAATATGCTGGTAAGATCTAGCTAGTCCCACGATGATTGTGGTAGCATGGGAGAATATTTATACCAGCTAGTACAGCATACATGGTCAGATAAACTGCCACATTTAGACTACCCCCTTATCTACGAAGTGATTTGCAGGCGGCAATTCAGAGCAGATGCAGCGCCCTTAGGAGTCCTGCAACAAAGATACACAGCCTGGCCCATATGGAGCAGCCCATGGAGTCTCTGAGGAATCGGCTAGTTCCTGGCCGAGACCTATGTAGCTCCTAGGGTAAAAGCAGTCATCTGGGGGAAGCCACACTGGCCAGAATTGGAGTAGGGATTTGGGCTCCTCCCTCTCCATGATGGTGGGCTTGTATATGGGCTCACAGCCTCCTCTACCAGGTGAACCGGATAAGGGGCAGACCAGACGCACAACTGTGACAGTGCACAGCCACACAAGAGGTTTAGATAACAAAGTAGGTTAGGACCAGGTCCTTTCCCAGGATCTTTCACATCTGTACACCATAATGATCATTGTAGTTGTAACAAACTGGGGAGGTTGTTGGGAAATGAGGAACTATAATGTCACACTAGAACTCACTTCGGGTCACGAAAATAAACATTTCTGTTACTGGATTTGGCATATCGAACATGCATTGGACAGCTTGCCAGGCTCTGCCATGCGGGCGCTATATTCTCATTAAATTCACTACTGAATATACACATAGATAATTGCATCATAAAACATAAGGCAAGTCACAAGGTGTAGGAGAATTGAGAGAAATACAGAGACAGAAATAGAGATAGAAAGATTAGAGACTCACCATAATAGCCGCCATTTTCACTGTCCAAACCCCACAGCTCATCAGAACCCATGGAAGAGAGATGCTGATCTCAAGACCAGCTCAGAGCAGCTGAGTTCGAGCCCAAGTAGGCGGCTCTTAGAGGCAGAAGTCACTGGGTATTCCTGGAGATGGAGCTGGGGTCCCCATTCCCTCTCTGACCCATCCAAGAGGCCTGGTGACCCTGTCCACAAACTGTCTCAAGGCTCTCGGCCATGATGCAGAGACTCAGATGCACAGGGGAGAGCTGCCATCTGGCTGTCCCCTAGCTCAGCTGACTGTTAGGCACCCAGGAGACAAAATGGATTTTAAGAGTGGGCCCATCACCTCTGTAGGGCCTCGGAAGCAGCCAGATGAGACTACGCTCACCATAATAGCCGCCATTTTTTGTGGTCGGACCTGGTACATCAAACTAGTGGAACCAATCATGTTCTAGAATATATTACAATCTACAATGTGTAAGAAAGGGAAGCAAGGGAGAGAGAGAGAGAGAGAGAGAGAGAGAGAGAGAGAAAGGAGATAAAGAACCTGCCATGGAGGCAGACTGGGGAAAGGGGAGGGAGGTGGGGACATTGGTGATGGGAGATGGGCAGGGGGTGGAGGGATGGGTTTGGAACACTGTAGAAGCAAAATTCAAACATCAACATCTTGTAATTGTATATCTAATGGTGGTATAATAAAATATTTAAAAAAAAACTATATGTGAAAACCCAACTAGGTGCTGAAAGGAGGTGAAATGAAATGCATACTAACTTATCAGTAACAGTATTGCAAACCATAGTGCCTAAAAGGGGAGGAAGATGGAGAAAAGAAAAAAGCTCCTATCATAGAAGCAGGTGGGGAAAGGATGGAAGGGAATCTGAGGACACCCTTAGACTATGTGATGTTTATTTCTTTTAGAGTCAGTGTCATAATGTCTTAGAATAAGGAGATCAATCAATAATAGAGATCTTCTGAGCTTGGGAACTTTTAGGCATCCATTGACCAGGAAGATTGTTGGGAACAAAGATTGAATTAAATCTAAACCAATGGTGGGCATCATATTAAATGGAGTGGTTGCTGTAGTTATGGAAGTGAGAGGATAAAATTTGAGAACCAGGGAGCCTGAAAAGAAGATGGATTTTATATTATTAAACCATACAATGATCGCTAAATAAATGGTAACCAGAAAGTAAGGAAACCTAGTTCCTTTGCAAAGATTAGAATTATTTTGGTGTACAGCATATGACTGATACTAAGTAGATTGTTCACTGAGATATATAGCTTATTTTACATTAAAAATCTGTGGTAACACACAGCAGTAGGACAAAACATTTGAGGAACTGTCAAAGATGATAGAAAGATGCCAACAATATTAACAAATGCATCCCACCATAACTCATCTTTCAAATGGCCGTGTGGATGTTTTTGTGTAGTTTGAATGGTACATATGGAGATTGTGCGATATAGGCATTCTTTGAGAAATAGTTTCTATTAATTCTGGGTCAAGAAATGCTTAAAACATGCCTAGAAATTGTATCATCCTGAAAGATGGGAAAATTATTAGAAAAACTAAATTCAACATAAATGTACCAGAAGCAAATTGAATAGAATTCTATCTTCCAATGATTGGGTAATAGTAGTAACAAGAATAATAATAATAATAATGAATTGAGATATATGAAATATGTTCAAATCCATTAGTTCTTAATGAAACAAAAACTCTTAGTCACCTTTGCAAGATGCTTTGGAACCAATCCTTAATCCTAAAATCTGGTAAATTAACTGAAGAATAAAACACTTAAATTGCATTTATAGCACAAATAGCACTTCAGGGTGCCAACTTGTTAATTTGGGTGAAACCTCTTAAAATAATTTCATCAAATAAATAGGGAAGCAATGGTAAAATTAGAATATCATCATTGAACCCTTAATGAAATAATGGATTTAGGCCATGATCATCAATGGCTATTAAAACCATTAGGTGAATTGCTGATGGGGAGTTTTTATAATAGTGGCTCAGTCTGACAACAGTAATCTACTTCCCAGTCTTAATGACACATGAAAAAGAAATAACTTGACATCATATGCTTCCTAATGGAACTATACAACACCTCCCTAAAATAGTCATGTCATTAATTTGGACTGATTATAATTAAGACCAACTTTTATAGAAAATATAACATCAAGAAGAATGTGTGAAAAAAATCCACATATGAAGGAAAACAGCAAATTATTTTTTTGTAGGAAGGGGCATATTTGGACCAAATTCAGTGGTGCTCAGAGACTAGTCCTGACTCTGCATTCAGGGCCACTCAAGGTGGTGTTCTGGGATCATATATGTTGCCTGGGACCAAACCCACATCCATAGTGTGCAAAGAAAGTGTCAAACCCACTGTATTATCTCTCTAATCTCCAATGATAGATTCTAAGTCTCTTGATGGAATTAGTAGATTTTTTTTTTTTTGCTTTTTGGGTAACACCCGGCAATGCTAAGGGGTTTCTCCTGGCTCTGCACTCTGGAATCACTCCTGGCGGTGCTTGGGGGACCATATGGGATGCCGGGATCAAACCTGGGTAGGCATGGGCCAGCCGCCTGCAAGGCAAACGTCCTACCTACTGGACTATTGCTCCGGCCCTGGAATCAGTAGATTTTGAACATGAGAAATTCATTAAACAATGACTCAATTTCTTCACTGAATAAATTGTAAGGGAATAAAAACAGTGAGAGATAGTGTATGGATTGAAAGCTTATTATTTCAGTTTCCAGGTATAAAGTAGTAGATAGCCTGTACTCTCATGCCAAGTGAAGTGAGTCAGCAGGAGAAGGACAGACACAGACAGATCACACTCATATGTGGGAATATAAATAATCATAGTAGGAGAATAGCTCCTTGGGGCAATAGAAATGAAGA
>JAJIBD010031782.1:0-19514 GCA_021461705.1 Cryptotis parvus
TGCTGCTGTCATGAGCTGAAATCTGACAGTGCCAAATAAATGACAAAATCACCAGCTCTAAACAGAGTTAACCCAGTAACCTGCAGAGGTATTCCATGCTCTATCTCTGGATTTTTTTTGGGAGCAAAGGAAACTATCTGAAATCTTTCCTTCAAAAGCCCAGGTAGGAAATGGTCTTATGGGGTACATATGAATGCTCAATTCTTCAACCAAATGTATACGTTGTTTTGCAGAGAGGCAGATCAAGCATGACCAATGTGGAATTTCAGGCAGTCTCCACATGTAAAGATTGCGGAGCTTACAATGACCAAAGAAAAGTATAAAGGGTAAAAATCACATGAAAATTCACTCCTAAATGTTCTGTTTTTCACCCATAGAATGCAAAAAACAAAACAAACTAATCAGTATTAACATCCCTTGGCCCCAAAATTGAGTGGCATGAATAACTTAGACTGAAACAATGATGGAAGACAGGGCATAAATGATCTAGCGAAAAAGCAATCAAGCAGTGAAGAAGATGATAAATTTTGCAGGCAGAAAAGAATTCTCAAGAATTTGCTTTTCCCCCATAATCTGACCTCAAACATTTAACTAACTACACAGCCTTCCTTGAAGAAAAATCTGTGATGTCTGTGATGGTGGAACTATATGTTACTTAATACTTTACATTCTAAATAATTCCTGAGGCCTTCCATTTCTGCTTGAGACCAAAAAGATAGTACAGCCTGGTAGGGTATTTGCCTTGCACGCGGCCAAGCTGGAGTTCCATCTCCAGTATCTGGGACCGGTCACCTGAGCAACACCGTAGTGGTCCCTCAGCATTAAACCAGAAGCAAGCCGAGCACTGCCGAAGGTGGTCTCTGAGCACAAACTTGAGTCAACTCTGATATCAACCCAGGTTCTGGCCCTCCCTGCCAAACTAAATAAATAAATAAGGCATATTTCACTTAGCCTGTTTTTTTCTACTCTGTATCTAAGTCATAAACCATATGTAGGGTCAGGACGTGATCAAGTTGTAGAACACACAAGCCAGCTCTGGGCTGGACTGAGAGTTGAATCCTTGGCAGCATATGGCTATATGGGCCTGAGCACCAAAGGTGAGGATCTGCAGATTCAGAGTCTTTCATTCTCCCTGACAGGAAGGTTTAACATACTAATTAAAGGTCAAAATAATGTTGAGGGAAAACCAGAGAATTAATTTATGAACCTTAACCAAATATGCTATTGTCTTTTTGGCTGACATTAGAGAAGAGCGGTTTTCAGACATCTCTAGAGTGTTTTTATTTATTTTTGTGTGGTTTTTTTTTGTTTTTGCTTTTTGGGTCATACTGTAAAGCTCAGGGGTTACTTCTGGGTTTGCACTCAGATTGACTCACGATGTAGTTGCTCAGAGGACCATATGGAATGCTGGGAGTGGGTACTTTTTGGCCACATGCAAGGAAAACACCCTCCCTGCTGGACCAAGCTGGGTCCCCTCAAAAGTGATTTTTAGAGGCTATCGGACATCGTGCAGGAACTCAGACACACGGGAGGGAGAGATGCCATCCTGGCTCTCACCACAGCTCACGGCACGACCATTAAGCATACAGGAGGAAGATGGGTTTAGTCCCAGCCCATCACCTTAGTAGGGTCTTGGAAGCCAGATGAAACTTGCTTCTCCCATAATAGCCACCATTTTTCAAGGTCAGACTCCACAACTCATCAGAACCCCACCCAAGGAGAGAAATTGATCTCAAGCCCAGCTCACAGAGCCCCACACAGCAGAGCAGCCGAGTTCAAGCCCAGGTATACAGTTCTCAGGGGGGCAAATGTCACTGGGCGACTAAGGCTGGAGGAGAAATGGAGGTGGGGTCCCCCTTCCCTTCTCTGACCCATCCAGGAAGCCTGGTGGCCCACCCACAAACTGCCTCAGGGCTATCGACCAATGCAGAGACTCAGACACACGGGGAGAGCTGCCATATGACTCTCCCTGAGTCACGTGGGTACATCAAACTAGTGGAACCAGTCACGTTCTAGAAACTCAGAAAGTAAATTCAAGAACAGAAGAAGTCAGAAAACCTGGCTGAACACAACCACAAAAGCACACTCTAAGTACGACTCCACAGCTAGACACAGTCTAACCCAAGAGAGAAGCCAAATTCAAGTCCCAGGAATGTGGGACTTGGCAACTAGCCAACCAGGTTTTTAGGGGAGCCTGGACTAGGGCCACCTCCCCCACCTCAGTTCCCTCCACAGAGCCCTGGCAGCCCCACCCAGAACTGCTGCTGGGGCTCTGGCGCCAGACAGCAAGTATTCAGGTACAAGGCAGAATCTGCTAGACTGATGGGGCATCTTAGGGTGGGGACAGGTTTTCACTCCTTGGCCTCACTCAGACAGGCTCCCTGTAGTCAAAAACTCGGTAACACAACCACAGTCATTCTCTGTTCTGGACTCCACAGCTGGACACTGACCAATCCCACATGGTGCTGCAGAGTAAATCGGAAGAATATCTCAAAACCACTATACCACAAACGTATGGGTATAGGAGGCTAAGTAAGACAGAGAAGGGAACAGTGTGCCGATAATCAGTGAAAAGGATAATTCCATCAAGAACTACACTGAATGTCAGCAGAAAGATATACATGATAACCTCTAAATGGTATGTATCCTCTAAGTAATCGTAAATCCACAATATGTAAGAAAGGGAAAAGAGAGAGAGAGAGAGAGAGAGAGAGAGAGAGAGGAAAGAGAGAAAGAGAAAAGGAGATAAAGAACCATGGAGGCAGGCTGGGGGAAGGGGGAGAGAAGTGGGGACATTGTTGGTGGAAAATGGGCACTGGTGGAGGAATGGGTGCTGGGAACACTGTATGACTGAAACTCAGATATGAACATCTTGTAATTGCATATCTCAGGGTGGTATTTTTTTTTAAAAGTGATTTTTAAACCTCCCCAAGAACTAAAGGCGCTGCTCTGGCATTCAATTTGTATTTGACAGCCCCAAATCTTATTCACTTTCTGAGTCCTCAACGCTCAGATTATGGTCAACTTGGGAAAATCGAACCATAACCGAAGTTAAAATTAACCAGATTTTTGTTGGTTCAATTCCACAACTGCCCTCATTTCATTTTTTTTGTCATCTCCTCATCCAGTTTTTACTTATATTTTTCAAATGCCTATGTGAGGGACTTTTACTTTTTTTTATTTTATTTAGGGATAGATTTATAACAGCTTATTAAAAAAAAAAAGAAGGGGAAAATCAGAGTTGGAAAATGAACCTCAAATATTATTCTGCTTATACTATGATTCACTAAGCCTCATGCCCAGGTACTAGAAGGCTCGTTGTCAGCATTATTGTTCTGTTGTGCCCGGGGTTTGGGGACCACACTGGGCAATGCTCGAGGTGTTGCTCCTTCACGGTGTTCTTGGGTGACCATATGGGATTCTGGGATCAAAACCAACGATATGCCACATCCAAGGCAAATACCTCTTACTTACTGCACTGCCACTAAGGCCCCAGCATTATCGTACTCTCTTTTCTAAATGTGGAAGAAAAACATTGCCTGGGGAACATAAACAACTCTCAGAGATCTGAACCAGAAAACAGGAGTTTTATTCTTCCAGTTACTAGAATTTGTTCACCACTGCACTTCACTTCCTGTGAAGACAGGGAAGCAAGAGAATACTGATGGAACAGAGATAGACGTGGTGGGTGTTTGCCTGCACGCGGCTCGCCCATGCCGGCCCGGTTTTGATCCCCGGCATCCCATATGGTTCACCAGCCACTGCCAGGAGTAATACCCGAGTGATGTTCTCTTCTGAGAAAATTTCAGAAAATTTCAGAAAATTTCAGCAATATACCTGAGCCTAGAGGCCCCCAGATTGTAGGAGGAAGGGAAGTCTGGAAAATTTTGCAACAGTCAAATTTTCTGAACAAACAAAAGCCAAAAATTGTTTCTGGTTCCTCAAAAGCAATTATTGTTCTATTGGTCCTGTGTGTGTGTGTGTGGGGGATAATTAAGAAGCCCAGTTCAGATCACGATATCTAGTTCTAAAAAAAAAGACAACTTGTCTTTGGGAAGAATGTGAAGAAACCTGAATGCAAGATCAAAAAATAATCCACTTTATTTTGAAGTCCAAGATTTAAAAAAAAATGACAGAGAGAAGTTAATGGACTTTAGACTTTGTTCTGTGACTTCCGGGCCAATGGGTGCCGTACATGGTGGATTCTTTTAGTCCTATAATCCCTGCATGCCCCAGTTTCTAATGCAAATTTGAGCAGAACTAGTAGAAAATCCAGGTTTTTCTAACCTGGCAAAAATAACAAACAAGGTCCCAGAGGGATGCCATTCAATGTTAATCCATTAGATGTTAGAATGTCCCAGAGGCACAGGCAGATCAGAACTTCCGGCATTCATTTTGCATTGAACCTTACTAATTAGATGGTCCCACACACTTTCCCAGGAGTAATCCCTGAGCACAGAGCCAAGAGAAAAACATTATACAGGCATGACCCCATTAATAAAATATAATAAGATGGCACATAGTATGAGCAAGCTTAAGCAATAACTGAAAGGATAAGTGAGTTATCTAGCAGTCATCCAAATTGGAAGCAGTTTTGAAACTCTCATTTACAATAGTACCTTGTCCCCAGGTTCCTAAAGGTCACTCCATAAGCCACTCTCCATTACAGCAGCCTTCTAGAAATCAGAACACAGGTTTCAAGGATTGGCACATTATGTTTAGACAAGGAATCTGTCATCTACTTTCACACACACAGGGGATAAGTTTAAGAAGATATTTCATAGATAAAATTTTCACTTCAAAAAAAATCCTCCCCTTGGGATGAGCAATAGCACACAGCAGTGGGTAGGGCGTTGTTCCTAGCACACTGCCCACCCAGTTTCCAAATCCCCAGCATCCCTTATAATGGTCCCCCCAAGCACTGCCAGGACTAATTCCCGAGCGAAGAAACCAGATAACCCCTGAACATTCAGTTTGTGCGCCCAAAAGAAAATAGAACATGATGGATGGATGGATGGATGGACAGACAGACAGACAGACAGACAGACAGACAGACAGACAGACAGAAAGATAGATAGATAAACCTGGATAGATAATGGGATAGATATATTAGAGTTAGATATTAGAGAGATAGATAGATAGATAGTAGTTATAGCTAGAGAGCAAGCTAGAGAGAGATAGAGAGACAGACAGACAGACAGACAGATAGGTAGGCTAGATGAGATAGACAGATAGACAGACAGACAGACAGACAGAAAGACAGACAGACAGACAGACAGACAGACAGACAGACAGACAGACAGATAGACAGAGGAGATAGATAGATAGATCACTGACCTCCCTAGATCATCGATTACTTGAGCAGGCACCAGTAACATCTTAATATGTCCTGTCACATGCTAGATAGCCCAAGGTATCTTCCACTCCAGGAACATAAAGAGCCTCAAAGCATTCCATCAAGTCATGGGATATGAGAACTATAATTGTTACTGGTATTTGGCATATCAAATACGACACGGGTAGCTTGCCAGGCTCTGCCATGCTGGTGGAATAATCTTCTAGTCACCTCAAGACTCAAGCATTTATTGATGAATCGTGGCCGAGCCCGACTGCAATCAGCTCTTATGCTGGGTGAGTCCCCTGACAAGAGGGGAGTCTGGATCTGGACAATGGCAGCCCTCATGGTGTGGGGGTTCCTCTGGCTTCTTGCAAGGCTCTGCTGGGGTGGCGGGCTAGGGCTAGAACCGCCATCTCTCCTGGTCGCCTCGTGATCAGCTGGGCACAGGAGAGCAAGTAGTGGCTCTGCCCCATGTGTGTGAGTCTCTCATAATAGACAGACAGACAGACAGACAGACAGACAGACAGACAGACAGAGACAGACAGACAGACAGACAGATAGATAGATAGTAAAAATAAAAAGAATCCTCCCCCAAGGAAATGTAGAAATTCAATTCAAGCGAGTCCCCCCAACAAACACCCACTGTTGGTATTTTTTTTTATTTCAGTTTAGAAAACTACAATGCCTTCACCAGGAAACTGAGGGCACACTTCCGAGCCTCTGACAGTCTTTACAGCAAACACAAGGGCGCATTGCTGTTTGAAGGAACTGGAAGTCAGGAGACCACGCAGAAGTAAGCCAGGACACAAATGGGGGGCTTCCATTCCCCCTATTCTGTACCAGCTGGTCCTCCAGTTCTGGGAATGAGGAAAAAAGTTACACAGAGGAGTGCTCGGGAAGGAGGTTTGAAAAGAAAGAAAGAAAGACAGGTTTAGGTTAAAAATAACTAACTGTTGGGCCAGAGCCAGCGGGTGCTTGTCTCGCATGCAGCTGACCGAGTTATCCTCTATATGGCCCCCAGTGCAGCCAGGAGGGGCCCTAAGTGAAGAGCCAAGAAAAAACCCACTGAGCACGCCGTGTGGCCAAATAAATAGACACTTTTAAAATAAAATGAAAGAGGTAGACTTTCCAGCAGGTGACCTTGACTCCTTTAGCATAAACCCAAGCCGAGGAAGGAGAAAGACGGGCTAGCCATAGCGCAGTTTAGCGTTCGCACCTTCCGTAGCAAACACACTCAGTGCCAACACATCCGGGCAAGCAAACAGTAACACTACCCTGGGCGTGGAGGGAAGCAGAGACTTTCCAGGCTCCTCCCCTCCCAGTTCTGAGCCTGTTTCTGCGTTTTGTCCCAGCAGACAGCACCCCACTAGCGCCCCACCTTTGCCCCTTCCTGGGCGGAGACAGCGGTAGACCCCACGCCCAGTTTCTGCCGCGCGCGCCCTGCGACCCCAGACCACTTCCCGGCCCCCTGTTGCGCTCAATTCCCTGCACCCCCGGCCCCGCCAAGTATCAGGAAGCTCTGTCGAGAGTGGGCGGCGGAGCCCCTGAGTTTGGGGCAGATGCTCCCGAACCGCCAGGGAATTCCGGCCCCGTAAGAGCCGGGGTGTCGGGGGTGGTCTCCAGTGCTAGAGTCAGGCAGGAGTTCCCGGCCCTTTGCACGGGCCGAGCGCCTGAGAGAGGGGCTCAGGTCCCCGCGGCGCGCGCTCACCTGCTTCCCGCCCAGGTCGCTGCGCCGACTCTCCCGAGCCGCGGGGACCTGCGCTGGCAACGAAAGACTGACCGGCCGGGACCCGCCCGGCTCCGGGCCCGCGCGGCCGCCGCCTCCGCCCGCCCCGCCCCGCCCCCGCGCCGCGCCCCGCCGCGCCCGGCCCGGCCAGCCCGCCCCGATCCCGCCGGCCGCCGCCGCCTGCAGACAGAGCGCACCCGCAGCCTCTCCGGCCTTCCCCCGCCGGCCTGGGACCCGGGACCTAGGGGGTGACCCCTGCACTGCTGGACGCGAACTCCAAGAACTTTCTGGAGAGCTGGGCAGCGGTTCCCTTCAAAGGACGTGCTCCGGGGAGTGGGGAGACCTTAGGGCTTCCTCCGAGGGGTGGAAACCCGGTTGGAGTCCAGAGTCCTATAACTCCAGAAGTGAGCTGAGACCCTTAAAAAAAATTCTCTGGGGTGGGGTGTGCGCAGTGGGAGTAAAGCGGTGGGACTCCTGCTTCACACCCGCCACCGGAGGCTCCGCACCTCTTAAGGTCCGAGCACAGCCAAGTGTGCCCCTCTCGCGCCCCGCAAAAAGTAAAAAGCACTGGAATGTTTGGTTTTGGTTACTATTTCTCGGTTATTTTTATCCGCGCGCATCACTGCAGGCGATTAAGGCGTGGGTTCCAAGACCACAGAAGTTTTCAGCCACCACCAGATCCTTTAAAAAAATTAGTTGTTATTCAAACAGTGATTTGGGTCTAAGAGATTGTCTCTTGCCTTGCATGTGGACGACCGGTTCCATCCCGGCAGTTCCAGAACACCTTCAGGAGTGATTCCTGAGTGTAAATCCGGGAGCACTCCCCTGAGCATGCCGGTGTGACCCAGAAACAAAACACCATAAAAAAAAAGCTAATTATAGTACACAGTCGCTTTCAGACATGCAGTGTTCCAGCAGTGTGACCCCACTCTCCCTCCAACCATGTCCCCAGGTTCCTCCCACCCCCACCCCCAACCTGCCCTTTAGCAGGTACAAATTCATTTCACATCGCTTGTTCCAACAAAACTTAAAGGAATGGCAACTGGAATGATCAAAAAGTCAATAAAAGTCATTTTGTAATATTTGATCGCTACAGGATTTTAACTTATGTAAAGAAGTTCAAACCATACTCTAATTTACGTGAGCAAGTTTCAACACCAGCCACCACTAGAGCCACTGCCCACCTGCTTCACTGCTGTAAGGGTCTTCCAGATTCAGAACACTGGAAGACCCAAGTGAGACACATGTTTGTGGTGTCTGTTGGGGTCAAACCTCGGAGGCCTAGAGCTTCCTGAATGACATATCCCCGGCTAGACTCTCCGCCTCACCATTCCCTTGCATCTGTGTATCTCCTGTTCTTGGTTCACCTGGGAAGTTCTAAGCCACTTCCTCCATGTGGGTTCCCATGCTCCAGGCTAGTAATCTCATTTCCACTCTAAATATTCTCTTCAAAGCTTATTGGGGCTGCTGTTTGCACTGTTCTCTCCTACTTAGCTGGTGCTCTTTCAAGGCTACCAAACCAACTGAGCATAGTTAATGCTGACGTGCTTGGGAAAGCTTTATCTAAGGCTCACCTCCCTGCCTAGTTCCCTAGGAGGCTTTTAGCTAAGGCTCACCCTCCCGCCCAGTTCTCTAGAGGCTTTGTTAAGGCTCACCTCCCTGCCCAGTTCCCCAGAGACTTTCCCTCACTGACCCTTTCTAAGTAGGCAGGGTCTGATTTAGAAGTTTAGGGCTTCTGCTCCCTCCTAACTGCCTTTCTGAACACGTCTACAAAGTGATTCCTTTGTGGCCTTGGAGATTGGCTTCCCTCTCCTCCTTCCTCTGAGCTCCTCTCAAGAAGAGGGGAGGAAGGAGGAAGGGAGGAAGGGAGGAAGGGAGGAAGGAAGGAAGGAAGGAAGGAAGAAAGGAGGGAAGGAAGGAAGGAAGGAAGGAAGGGAAAGGGAGGAAGGAGGGAGAGGAAGAAGAGGGGGAGAAAAGGGAGTAGAGAGGAGATAAGATAGATAGGGAGGGAGGGAGGGAGGAAGGGAGGGAGAGGGAAGAAGAGAAAAAGGAGTAGAAAGGAGATGAGAGAGGAGAGGGAGGGAGGGAGGGAGGGAGGGAGGGAAAGTAGTCGGGCACGCAGGCCAGGTGGCAGACGACATTGCTTCATGGTTTAATGTGTTGTATTAATTTGCTGTAATCAGCAATGTTGAATTTTTAATCTGAAATGGTTTTCTGCAAGGTATCGTCATTCCCAAATGATCTAATAAGACTTACCGGGGAGCTGGCTCTGTCTACACCATATGCCCCTTTGCATTCCTATCCCTTGCAACATAATCACCAACAAACTTTGACCGAATTTTAGCTAGCCTTCTTGATCTCTGTCACATGTCTATCTCTGTCTATCTCTGTCTCTATCTCTCTGTCTCTCTCATCTCTCTACTCCTTTTTCCTCTCTTCTTCTCTTTTCTCTTTTCTTATACTTATTGATGATAGCTAAACACTAGAACTGAAGAACCCCTTGAGAATGTCCCTTATTCTTCAAGGCTAGGGCTTCCCATGTGATTTGTAAGAGTTCACAGATTCACGATGCTGAGGATATTTTCCTGTCCTAAGAGACTCAGCTCATCCCAGAAGACTTGTTAAATTCTCACTTAAGTAGTTCCTAAACTTTCAAGTTTTATAGATTAATAAAATTTTAAAAAGAAAATGGAGGGGAAAACAAATATAAGTTTCACAATTTTTATTTTAACAAGCAAAACCATCAGAGAATCTGTGAAGCCGGAATGTGGACATCTTTAAAAATGTGTGGCCTAGGCGGCCCCCTAAGCAAGGCAGAAAAGTAGAGAGATGGGACTAGCCCAAGTCCACTGTATCATTATTGTTGACAAAAGAGGCCTGGCGGTGCAGGTCTGCACAATGTACCTCTGCCCTAGCCGACCCTGCTGGATGAAAATAATGTGTGGGAATAGGCATTTGTTTCTGCGGTGCATTAGATAAGGCTAAAATATGACTGTCTCCTGCCTAGTTTTGATACCTTGTATCCTGTTATACCCTTTCAAAAGACAGCATTGTCTCTCTTGCAAATACTCGTGGTTCCAAAGTCTTTTTGGGCTTGCGAACCCTCAACACTGAATCTCTTCTGAGTCAGTTTCTGTGTGTGTGAATAAACTATGAAAATACCTTTCATGTCTCTGTGGTGTCTCAGTCATTGGGAAGAGCTCTGGCGAGGGCCAGAATGGAGGCCTGGCAGCCTAACAAATCAAATGGGATCATCTTATAGAATGTGGAATACAACATAGCAAATAAAATTATTAAATTATATACCAAGGATAAGAAGCTGATTCTAAAAACAAACATACAAATAAAAATAAAGGAAGATGTGTCATTGTCTTAGACTTACTGTCAACCACGTGGATGAGCTCTTCACATGTTGTCAGATCAATGATTCCAGAGGAGCTCTATGTCCTGCCAATGTGGCAAGCTAATATAAGAATTTTTCATGCAAGCTAGAACTAGAAGATAAATATCCCATTTAAACTTTTCAGGAAGCCATGGAGGTTATCTGCAACAAACTTAAAGATGTTGTCTAAGAAAGGAAACGTGGTACCAGGGGATATGGCAGTCAAAAGACACTACAAAGTATCTAACCAATCCACACTAGAGAGAAGTGTAAAAGGGAACAGCGGAAAATCTCTTGAGGTCAGGTCAGAGAGATACTACAATGAGGGAGGACACTTGCCTTGTTTGCAGCTGACCCAGGTTCAAAACTCGAATTCGTGTGATTCCCTAGGTAGAGTAATTTCTGAGTGCAGAGTCAAGGAGCATACCAGTTATAGCCTCAAAATAAAACAAAGTTTCTGTTCTTCTGGTGGAGAACAGTGGGTAGAGAGAGGGAATTGAAAAAGATGGATTACCCGATATGAATGAGCTCTTGAAAAAAAGTATTTTGGGTGGTCAGATAGTCGAATGGGAACATGCTTGCCTTGCACAAAGCCACCCAGTTTCGATTCCCACCACAGCATAAGGTCCCCAAGCAGCACAAGCCGTGATTCCTAAACCTAGAATCAGAAAAATTCCTGAACAGTAACCACAAAACAAAAAAAGAAAAAGTTATTTACTGACTTTTAATGTTTGAATATGGGGAGGAAATCCTTCAAAAATTTAAGCAAATAAAATAGGTACTTAACATAATTGCTGGAGGAGGAGGACATGTTGGTAATAACAACTAATATTCATGAGTCAAAAAAATTATAAATGAAATTCCATTCCTTCAAATATGCTATATTATAATGGTCATAGATTCCATTGGGATTTTTCAGGCTCTTGGAATTCTTTTTCCTATGGGGGTGTTAAGTTCCCATGCAACCAATTTCTTGCCTCATAAAGATACAATTTATTATTATTTTTTTTTTTACACTTAAAAAGTTCATGTTTGGGTTTGGTCCTACCAGTGTTTCAGCACCCGTCCCTCCACCAGTGCCCATCTCCATACAAATAAAAAGAAATACAATTAAAGTTCATGTTTGGGTTTTGGTCATACAGTGTTTCAGCACCCGTCCTCCACCAGTGCCCATCTCCCACCAACAACATCCCCGGTTCCCTCCCCTAACCCCAGCCCTGCTCCATGGCAGGTTCTTTATTTCTTTGCCCTTTCTCTCTCCTTCTCTTTTCCTTCCCTTCTAAACTATGGATTACAGAACATACATTAAAGGTTGTCATGTGAATCCTTTTTGGCCCTATTTCATGCTCAGTTCTAGGTTGGCATTAGTACCCTCGACAATTATTAGCACCCTGTTCCATTTTCTGTCTCTCCTAGACTCTGACTCCCACACGTTTGTGATAATTTCCACCTTTTGACAAGACCTCCGATATATGCTTCACTTGACCTTGGATATTGGTATCATAATATGTACATATATATTTTTGCCATGCAAATAAATGCAGTCATTCTGTATAAAGATACAATTTCTTACCTCGTTTATCCTAAAGGTGAACTATCTTACCTAAATAAATGTTCTTATGCAGTTTACCTAAATCAGGGTGGATACGTGATCCTGACTCATCTGATACATGAAGTGGACCTAGGGAAGACAGAGCGGAAGAGTAGCGTCACCATGACAGTGAACGACCTGGATTCAGCTGTGCTAACAACGCTGGGAAGCTCCTGTCACTTCAGAGCCCATTCTGGACCCAGACACCTAAGGGCTCTTACATGAAGGTGCAGACACAGCAGCTGCTGCTGGAGAAATATGTGATCCAGAGAGGCCACCATCACCCACAGCACAGTCTGCAACTGCTAGCTGCTCTCCTTGGTTGGGTTCACATTAAACTTTACCATTTTAATTTTCAGCTAAACGTTCTAAATTGAGTTTCAGTCAATTACATCTCAATTCAGCAATGGGAAATAACGATTTTTAGCATTTACGGTTTACAGTTTATACTCATCTTTTCGGAAAGTTCAATTTCCCTAAGTTAAGCGGCATTTGCCAGAGCCATACTTGACAGTGGCCAATAACTGTAAAATTGGAGTCTTCTGGTCAGTCACTGGGTCAGAAATTTGGAACTTCTAATTAATGCTATTCAGCAAAAGCTCTAAATCACCCAAACTTTAAATGTTGCCAAGTTTTATCTTTTTTGTTCTTTTGGTTTGGGGTCTCACTTGGAAGTACCTAGGGCTTTCTCCTGGTGGGACACACTATATGTGATCCCAGAGATCAAACTTAGGCTGGCCAAGTGCAAGGACTTACCTGCTGTGCTAACTCTACAGCCCAAGATTCTCCGGATTTTGTTTTATTTTGTTTTTTTTTTTTTATGTCAGAACTAGACTCAAACAATAACCCAAATTCAACATCTTGCCCAGAATCCACACCTTCTCTGTGTGAAGTTTTAGGTCCTGTTGTACCGTAGATAGATACTGAGCTACAGTTTATAACTATAACTCTAGACCCTAACAAATCTCCCTTCTGGCAACCTGTCAAGCTATCAAAATTTTTGACATATTTGATATGCCAAAAATGGTAACCATAATGGACCTCATTCCAAATGAATGGAAACGTTACCAGCACCCACTCAAGCAAAAAACATGAACAATGGGAAGACAAGTGATACAAGTGACAAGTGGATCCAAACAAAAACGTGTTTGTTTGTAAAATTGTAAATCATGCCTTTAACTTCTTGCTCATTACTCAAATCAAACACAATGATTTTACATTTATATATTTGGTGAAACATTATTCAATGAAAATTAGTGAGCCAGAGAGATAGTACAAGAGGAACATCATGGTTATCCAGCACACTAGAAGAGCATAGAGCCAGGAGGAAGTCCTGATCACAGCTGGGTGAAGACCAAAAACAAAAAATAAATAAAAGTAGATAACTCTGTGTGTGTGTGTTTGTGTGTGTGTGTGTGTGTGTGTGTTGTCTGGAACTGGCGAGTGAGAATGAAGAAATTAGACTGACTTTTTTGGCTTTGGGACAGTGCATGGTGATGTTTAGGACTTACCCTGTCTCTGAGTTCAGGAATTATTTCTTGTGTTTTAAAAAATGTTTGATGAAAACAAAATTAAAATGGGTAGAAAAAATACATTTTGAAATAAAATTCTAGATCTAAAAGATGTAGATATGAAGAAGGCATTTGAGTGGATGCTACAATAGCAGTCAAACTTGTTTTCTATGCTCTATTGCACAGAGTCAGTGACCTGAGACAATGTTGAGGAACTAAATGACCCAGGTGCAGTCTGAATTCTGTCATCTTCTTTTGAATTCTATTCAGCTGTTTACATCAATGTAGCATATTGCTTTAATCATCAGCAAATACAGTTTTAGGAGGAAAAATTGTGTCATGTATTTGGAGCAGACTGTAACATGAAGGGAAAGATTAGATCCCAGAACTTAATCATATTAACATCTGAGAAAGGATGAAGGCAATAGGTAGTAACCTGACACTGTTTAGGTTTCTGAGAAAATCAATTCAAGAACTAGGACTGAACTTGAGTTTCTAACAGCAACAATGCCACGCATTTGAACAGTGCTTCTAGAAGCTTCCAGGAACAGGAGCTGTCAGGATCCATCCAGGCTTTTGCTGCTAGCCAGGAAACATTACAAACCAGAACCGAGATTATCTCCAGCCCACCATCTCACCAGGAGTTTTACTCTTTGACTCTTGTCTTGGTCTTTTCAGGCATTTTCAGCTGGTGGTGCGTGCACCTCAGTGTCTGAACTTCTGGAATATGGATGCATGAAGAGTTGCAAAGCAAATGCCACAGGTGTAGAAGAGGCTTCCAGGCATGCTCCAACAGTCCCTCAGGTGTAGGAGAGCTTCCTCACAGGCGCTAATAGCCACCTTCTTCTTTTCCTCTTCTTTTCCAAGAAGACTAAATGAACACATGACCCTTGTTAAGATGTGTGTGAGCACACAGCTAAAAGTGTGCAGCCCAGCAAGCACAGTGCCAAGTGTGTGTTGATACTGAAGTCTGATATGTGATTCCAGGAGAGCACCACCTCTAAGGTGGTGCATCCCCAGGCAATGTTCTAAACACAATCATCACAGACTCATGAAAAGATGGAAGGGAAGTGGGAAGGGGGTCATCAAAAGAAAAAAAAATTCATGAGGTCAAAATTGCTTGGGGGACATTTTTTGGTTTCTGGGGTTGTTCTAGCACTTAGTGTCAAAGATCCAGAATGTCCACAACGTTGCAGGGCCTGATATACAACAGTACTGTTAGCTGACCCTTTACTTAAGTTGAGAAAAACAGCATGGAATGTGTTTCCCTAAAGCCACATCCACAGCAGCACCAGAGATAAAGACAGCCCTGTGACACCATTCCAGGATTATATTTTTCCATTTGAATAACTTCTGCATAACCTTGACTCTCATATAGTCAAAGAAAAGTCATCCCATCTGAGGGAGATTTTAAATTTCATATTCTCATTCTCCTAAAGTTTCATTTGAGCATCTCATTATCCTACTTGGAGTAACTGACATTTTAAAACTACATCAGGGGCCACCTGCCCCTCGAGTTATTGCAGGTATGGCTGTGGGTGCCCACATTTGCAGGTGGCAGACAGGAGATAGGCTTGTCTACACCCCCAGAGCTCTGCCCTTGTGGGCCCTGGATGGGGGGAGTGGTCTGACATAGGAAAGGACTGGGCCCTGGGGTATGAACCCAGAGCCATGGCAGAGCCTAGCAAGATAACCGTGGTGTATTCGATATGCCAAAAACAGAAACAATGGAGGTGAACTGGACAAGGGACTGACCAGATATGTTGCAGGACTCCTAAGGGCTTCATCTGCTCTGAATTACCGCCTGAAAATCACTTCGTAGATGAGGGGTAGTCTAAATGTGGCAGTTTATCTGACCATGTATGCTGTACTAGCTAGTATAAATATTCTCCCATGCTACCACAATCACCTAGGCCCTTTTAGTATGCTAACGTTTTGAGCCAAGATCTGCTCCTGGAAATGCCTTTATAGGGTAGAGAAGGGGGTTTCTGAGATGGCATGTCTCTGTACCAAAGACTAATACTAATGCCAGTTAAATATTTCTCCAAGCCTTCACAAGTCTCTTCTACTTCACTGTAGTTTTGTATTTTAGTTGTCTTTGAGTATATCAGGAGCCGTGCTTGTTTGCTTGGAAGCAAACAGCATTTCTCCTCTGGTCTAATTACTTAGGGTCCCATTGGCCAGGCTAATATGGTAAGATCTAGCTAGTCCCGATGATTGTGGTAGCATGGGAGACTATTTATACCAGCTAGTACAGCAGCTACATGGTCAGATAAACTGCCACATTTAGACTACCCCCTTATCTAGAAGTGATTTGCAGGCGGCAATTCAGAGCAGTTGCAGCGCCCTTAGGAGTCCTGCAACAAAGATACACAGCCTGGCCCATATGGAGCAGCCCATGGAGTCTCTGAAGGAATCGACTAGTTCCTGGCCGAGACCTATGTAGCTCCTAGGGTAAAAGCAGTCATGTGGGAAGCCACACTGGCCAGAATTGGAGTAGGGATTTGGGCTCCTCCCTCTCCATGATGGTGGGCTTGTATATGGGCTCACAGCCTCCTCTACCAGGTGAACCGGATAAGGGGCAGACCAGACGCACAACTGTGACAGTGCACAGCCACACAAGAGGTTTAGATAACAAAGTAGGTTAGGACCAGGTCCTTCCAGGATCTTCCACATCTGTACACCATAATGATCATTGTAGTTGTAACAAACTTGGGGAGGTTGTTGGGAAATGAGGAACTATAATGTCACACTAGAACTCACTGGAGTCACGAATAAACATTTCTTTTACTGGATTGGCATATCGAACATGCATTGGACAGCTTGCCGGGCTCTGCCATGCGGGCGCTATATTCTCATTAAATTCACTACTGAATATACACATAGATAATTGCATCATAAAACATAAGGCAAGTCACAAGGTGTAGGAGAATTGAGAGAATACAGAGACAGAAGAGAGATAGAAAGATTAGAGACTCACCATAATAGCGCCATTTTCACTGTCCAAACCCCACAGCTCATCAGAACCCATGGAAGAGAGATGCTGATCTCAAGACCAGCTCAGAGCAGCTGAGTTCGAGCCCAAGTAGGCGGCTCTTAGAGGCAGAAGTCACTGGGTATTCCTGGAGATGGAGCTGGGGGTCCCCATTCTCTTCTCTCTGACCCATCCAAGAGGCCTGGTGACCCTGTCCACAAACTGTCTCAAGGCTCACCGGCCAGGATGCAGAGACTCAGATGCACAGGGAGAGCTGCCATCTGGCTGTCCCCTAGCTCAGCTGGGACTGTTAGGCACCCAGGAGACAAAAATGGATTTTTAAGAGTGGGCCCATCACCTCTGTAGGGCCTCGGAAGCAGCCAGATGAGACTCGCTCACCATAATAGCCGCCATTTTTGTGGTCCGGACCTGGTACATCAAACTAGTGGAACCAATCATGTTCTAGAATATATTACAATCTAAATGTGTAAGAAAGGGAAGCAAGGAGAGAGAGAGAGAGAGAGAGAGAGAGAGAGAGAAAGGAGATAAAGAACCTGCCATGGAGGCAGACTGGGGAAAGGGGGGAGGAGGTGGGGACATTGGTGATGGGAGATGGGCAGGGGTGGAGGGATGGGTTTGGAACACTGTAGAAGCAAAATTCAAACATCAACATCTTGTAATTGTATATCTAATGGTGGTATAATAAAATATTTAAAAAAAACTATATGTGAAAACCCAACTAGGTGCTGAAAGGAGGTGAAATGAAATGCATACTAACTTATCAGTAACAGTATTGCAAACCATAGTGCTAAAAGGGGAGGAAGATGGAGAAAAGAAAAAAAGCTCCTATCATAGAAGCAGGTGGGGGAAAGGATGGAAGGGAATCTGAGGACACCCTTAGACTATGTGATGTTTATTTCTTTTAGAGTCAGTGTCATAATGTCTTAGAATAAGGAAATCAATCAATAATAGAGATCTTCTGAGCTTGGGAACTTTTAGGCATCCATTGACCAGAAGATTGTTGGGAACAAAGATTGAATTAAATCTAAACCAATGGTGGGCATCGTATTAAATGGAGTGGTTGCTGTAGTTATGGAAGTGAGAGGATAAAATTTGAGAACCAGGGAGCCTGAAAAGAAGATGGATTTTATATTATTAAACCATACAATGATCGCTAAATAAATGGTAACCAGAAAGTAAGGAAACCTAGTTCCTTTGCAAAGATTAGAATTATTTTGGTGTACAGCATATGACTGATACTAAGTAGATTGTTCACTGAGATATATAGCTTATTTTACATTAAAAATCTGTGGTAACACACAGCAGTAGGACAAAACATTTGAGGAACTGTCAAAGACGATAGAAAGATGCCAACAATATTAACAAATCCATCCATAACTCATCTTTCAAATGGCCGTGTGGATGTTTTGTGTAGTTTGAATGGTACATATGGAGATTGTATGCGATATAGGCATTCTTTTGAGAAATAGTTTCTATTAATTCTGGGTCAAGAAATGCTTAAAACATGCCTAGAAATTGTATCATCCTGAAAGATGGGAAAATTATTAGAAAAACTAAATTCAACATAAATGTACCAGAAGCAAATTGAATAGAATTCTATCTTCCAATGATTGGGTAATAGTAGTAACAAGAATAATAATAATAATAATGAATTGAGATATATGAAATATGTTCAAATCCATCAGTTCTTAATGAAACAAAAACTCTTAGTCACCTTTGCAAGATGCTTTGGGAACCAATCCTTAATCCTAAAATCTGGTAAATTAACTGAAGAATAAAACACTTAAATTGCATTTATAGCACAAATAGCACTTCAGGGTGCCAACTTGTTAATTTGGGTGAAACCTCTTAAAATAATTTCATCAAATAAATAGGAAGCAATGGTAAAATTAGAATATCATCATTGGAACCCTTAATGAAATAATGGATTTAGGCCATGATCATCAATGGCTATTAAAACCATTAGGTGAATTGCTGATGGGGAGTTTTATATAATACAGTGGCTCAGTCTGACAACAGTAATCTACTTCCCAGTCTTACATGACACACGAAAAGAAATAACTTGACATCATATGCTTCCTAATGGAACTATACAACACCTCCCTAAAATAGTCATGTCATTAATTTGGACTGATTATAATTAAGACCAACTTTATAGAAAATATAACATCAAGAAGAATGTGTGAAAAAAAATCCACATATGAAGGGAAAACAGCAAATTATTTTTTGTAGGAAGGGGCATATTTGGACCAAATTCAGTGGTGCTCCGAGACTAGTCCTGACTCTGCATTCAGGGCCACTCAAGGTGGTGTTCTGGGATCTATATGTTGCCTGGGACCAAACCCACATCCATAGTGTGCAAAGAAAGTGTCAAACCCACTGTATTATCTCTCTAATCTCAATGATAGATTCTAAGTCTCTTGATGGAATTAGTAGATTTTTTTTTTTTTTTTTTTGGGTAACACCGGCAATGCTAAGGGGTTTCTCCCTGGCTCTGCACTCCTGGAATCACTCCTGGCGGTGCTTGGGGACCATATGGGATGCCGGGGATCAAACCTGGGTAGGCATGGGCCAGCCGCCTGCAAGGCAAACGTCCTACCTACTGGACTATTGCTCCGGCCCTGGAATCAGTAGATTTTGAACATGAGAAATTCATTAAACAATGACTCAATTTCTTCACTGAATAAATTGTAAGGGAATAAAAAACAGTGAGAGATAGTGTATGGATTGAAAGCTTATTATTTCAGTTTCCAGGTATAAAGTAGTAGATAGTCTGTACTCTCATGCCAAGTGAAGTGAGTCAGCAGGAGAAGGACAGACACAGACAGATCACACTCATATGTGGAATATAAATAATCATAGTAGGAATAGTAGGAGAAAAGCTCCTTGGGGCAATAGAAATGAAGAGAAGGAAGCTTGCTACAGGGAAGAAAGGGGGCCATAGGTCAGGGGAAGAACCACAAACCACAAA
>JAJIBD010031783.1:0-12606 GCA_021461705.1 Cryptotis parvus
CTCTCTCCACTCACCCACAAATATTTTTAAGAAGTGAAAAATAGAAGAAAAATTAAAAAACACATCCTTTGTTGCTACATTATATTCTACATATCTGTATTTCTCTATGGCTCAAAAAGGCATTACACAACAAAACACACTGAGGCATCTCATTTTGGACTAGTTTCAATGAAGGCCACTACATGCTCAGTTCCGTGTAAATTATGACACGGGATGGAGACAGGATAGCAAGTTACTGGCCTTGTACGCAGACCAACTCAGGTTCGATCCCTGGCACTGCACAGGATCCCTGAATCCTACCACAGTGATCTCTGAGTGAAGAGCCAGGGAGTAAGTCTCTGCTGGGGTGTATCCCAAAAAACAACGAAAACATACAGCATGACGACAGTCTTACCCCTGAAAGTATGTCTACATCTCATGTGCTTTTACCATATTTTAACATGATTATGCTCAAAAGAAATATGATAAGGGGATAGTTGTGGCTCAGTGAAAAAAGAAGAAAAAATGTCTTGCATGTGTGAGGTTCTGGTTCAATTCACTGACAATGATTTTTAAATGATTAATGGGAAGAAAATATAAACATAGTTTTGAAAAAAAGTCAAAATTTGCATTAAAGTTAAAGAGAGGAACAATCTACAAACTAGAATACACAAAAAGAAGAAAAAAAAAGGGAGAGAGAGTAGTGAGAGACAGAGAGAGAGAGACAAAAGAGACAAGAGAGTGACTGCCATAAAGACAGATTGGGGAGATTTGGGGGTGTGGGGTGGGAAAATAAGGACACACTGGTATTGGGATATGTGCACTAGTGATTCAAAGGGGAGGGATGGATGTTGGAACACTGTATGACTGAAAGCCAATCATGAACAGTTTTTTTAATGATCCATCACATGGTGATTCTATAAAATAATTTTTAAAGTAACTAGGAATTGAAAATAGCAAGGGATGAGGACTTGCAGTTTAAAAGTGACTACATGTATGTTTGAGATACTGGAAAAGTTTTGGGAAATAAATAGATAGTGGTTGGGTGGTGATGTAAAATAAATAAAAATAAAATAAAAAGAGGAACAACCCACACTAAATTACTATCACTGTCTGTCTATCACTGTCTTCCCATATATGTTCAATTTGCTTGAGTGGGCACCAGTAACATCTCAATATGTCCTGTCACATGCGAGATAGCCCAAGGACATCATCCCTACTCAGGAACATAAAGAGCCTCAAACCATTCCATCAGGTCATGGGAATGCGGTCTATAATTGTGTACTGGTATTTGGCATGTCAAATATGACATGGGTAGCTTGCCAGGCTCTGCTGTATGGGGTGGGATACTCTAGTAGTCACCTCAAAACCCAAGCATTTATTGATGAACCACACCTGAGGCCTGCGAGCCGGGCTGTGATCAGCTCTTCTACTGGGTGGGGCTCTGAGGAGAGTCTAGATGTGGAAAATGGCACCCTCATGGTGTGGGGTTCCTCTGGCTTTTTTACGAGGCTCTGCTGGGGTGGCAGGCCAGGGCTAGAACCACCCATCCCTCCCAGATGCCTCGTGATCAGCTGGGCACAGGGAGGGAGGCAAGTAGCAGCTCTGCCCCATGTGTGTGTCTCTGGATCAGCATACCTGGGCTGGCCTTGAAAAAGACTGCTGCAGGGTGGGTCACTGATGAGCTGGGCTGTGATCAGCTCTTCTGCTGGGTGGAGCTCTGAGGAGAGGGAGTCCGGATGTGGGAAAATGGTGGCCCTCATGGTTTGGGGTTCCTCTGGCTTCTTACAAGGCTCTGCTGGGGTGCAGGCCAGGGCTAGAACCCGCCATCCCTCCCGGATGCCTCGTGATCAGCTGGACACAGGGAGAGCAAGTAGCAGCTCTGCCCAGGAACAACCTAAATGACTGCCATATGTTAAGTAATACCCTAATATAAATTAAAATGATACTATTTGGATCCTGACATGTTACTGGAAAATATATAACAATTAAAGAATTCAAAATAATGCATGATATTTTCTAAATAATTTTGGGGAGAACTTTAGCTTGAACAATACTGGCCCATGCTGAGAAAGATAGAGACAGAAAATCAAGAAAACCAAAATTATTTTATAATAAGATTTAAATTCTGTAACTCTTTGAAATTCTCAAAAAGAAAACTGGACTCAATATTGTTTTCTACTGAGTGGGTTAGATAAGAGAAGGGTTTCCAATATTAGCTCTTTGAAATGTATACATTATTTATGAAGACTGATCTCTGTTAAATTAGTGAAATTGAACCATGTCCCAAATTATTATACTTTTTGTTGAAAGAAACACAGATGAGCTGGAGCAATAGCACAGTGGGTAGGGCATTTGCCTTGCATGTGGCCAACCAGGGTTTGATTCGGCATCCCATGGTTCCTGAGCACTGCCAGGGAGCAATTCCTGAGTGCAGAGACTGGAGGACCCTGAGCATCATGGGTGTGACCCAAAAGAAAAAAAACAAAAAAGAAGAAGAAAGAGTCATAGAAATAACCCTAATAGCATATCTGTTTGGAATGAAAACAATGAAGCATAAAGCATTATGAAAACAATGAAGCATTAGTTAGTTCAGAGGAGACCACAAGGAGTAGTTAAAAGAGTTGAGATGGACCCTCCCCTTCTATCCATGAGGTGCTGCTGAGCTCTCCTCCATTTTATTGATTAGTCCATTATTTCTTCATCTATTTACCATCCTCTTGAATGATTTTGATTCATGAGAGTCAAGCGAGAGCCTGTACTATGGGCCAGTTCTTAAAACTATCAGAACACATGGATAGGTGCACTTCAAAATCAGACGGGGACAACTGCAAGAAGTGAGTACTGATCTTTATTTGAGAGGAAAATATCCTATTCATTAATAGAGACACCACACTAGTTAGTATGCATAAATTCTGAAAGCTCACTTTAATAGAACAAACTCCCTGGTTCTTGCAGTAACTAAGTGCTGCAAGCAAATGATGATATGTAGGCCAGCCTTTACACGATGCGTAACAGAGAGACACCAACAGCATTTACTCACAAGGCACCACCAGACAGAAGAATAAATTAAAACAATAAAGTATGAGGGCCATGGGATGTGCCAGAGTTTACGGTATTTATGTGAGCTTTGAAGTTATGAGCAAGAGAATAAAATCAGCGCAAGCAGTGGAAACTACTGCAGTTACTTTAGAGCTTGTACGCAGGCAGGCAACTGTCAATTGCACCATCTTAGAAAAGATTATTGGAGATAGAAAGGCTAAGAATGCAAGTCCCCAGGCACCAGAGGAAGAGGTATAAGACAGCAGCAAAGTTCAGAAACCGTCAGTATACTAAGTATTGAGTCAAGCAGAACTTTAAGCAACAGGATGGCAGCAGAATGGGTTGAGAAGTAAAAGAGCAAAATGCACAAAGAGACATTTAAATATTTTGAATGTCAGGACCTTAACATGAGCCCAGCCAGATTGCTGGAAAGCCTCAGCCCATTGTGCTTACACCCCAGATTTGTTTCTTTGACTGTGAAGAAAAATAAAATGCCCTCCTACTCTTTCCAATGTTTTTAAACCCATTGGCATCACTAACAATTATAATGATGCAGAGTACTATTTGAATATTAAAAGGTTGCTTCCTAATAATCCAGAGACTTTTGGTTTATGGAGGATGAAATTAATGAGAATTGTCTCCTGTGGTAACTAAAATAATTCCTAAGTGAAATAAAGTAATTGGAAATCCTAAAAGTCTTGCCTGGATGTTCCGTTTCCCATTACAAAGGATACTTTTTGTGTGCTGGCTGTAAATAATTCAACTTATAGTCTGTGAAAATAAAGATACTATAATCAAGTGTCACAATTTTAGAAACTTGGAAATGACCAAAACATTATTCTATTTAAAAAGTCTTAATGTGAAGACTCTCTTCTGGTCAGTGCTACTCTTTGCATGGAAAAAGAATGTAAAGAGAGATACAAAGGCCAAAGACATCTAACTAGTGAGTAGATTCAACTTAAAGCCCTTATTTAAGATTGCACTTTTCACCTATATTTTAGGAGACATAATCATAATCAATTAACAAAACCATTTAATTTGTGGCCTAAAATATACCAATGTGAAACTCCATCCGCTGCCTTATCACTTGTCGATTGCACATCGATTTGTAGAGCGACTTAATAACAACTCCATACATCCTGGCAAGGTGGCCCAAAGGGTATCTGCTTTCTTCAGGGACAGGAAGAATAAAGTAATTCTTTGAATGTGGGATGAATCATAAAGCTCATAACTAAAGAATTCAATGTCTTCAAAATCAAATTCTAGTTTTTAACTTTCTCCAAACCCACCCCCATATGCACTCACACACATTAGGAATCCATGGATAATGAATTTCATTCTTCCCATGGCACACAAATCCTAGTACTATATCTGGAATTTCTTCTGGGAGAAAAAACCCTCATAGTCAGAAGAAGCCCACATTGAGGCTAGGCTAGTCTATAGATAACTCCTCTGTTCAGAGTTTATCCTTTGGAGAAATTCAGATAACTCTTTGGAAACAGTGAACTTTGCACCCAACTTCAACCTTTTGAGGATCTCTGCAGGAAGATGGAGCCATAAGCATGCCTAGGTACTGCATATCAAAACTATGATCGAAGATAAAAATGCTGAAATGTATAATTTTCAGGCACTAAACACTAAAATTATTAAACGTAGGGAGACATTAATTAAATCTAAGCTGAACAATGCAAATTTAATTATTCATAAAGATAACTTATGACATATAAATGCACAACAATTATTCACTTGTATCCACTTGACTCTTCCATTTGTTCGCATCAATTTGCTCGAGCAGGCACAGTAACATCTCCACGAGATTCCTGTGTGTGCTACTGTAACCAAGGGCATCTGCTCGCTAGGAACAGGAAGGCCTCAAATAGTCAGATTCAGTCATAGGAATGAGTCCTGAGTCTTGCTGGTTTTGGCATATAAAACCGGATAGACAGCTTGCCAGGGCTCTGCTGTGTGGGTGGTATACTCTCAGTAGTAAGGCTCACAGTTTGTGCATATACTAATAAACCTCAAGACTGTAAAAAAATCCACATGCAATAGAAGTGAAACTTTCTCTTAGGTGGAGTTCTGATGAGCTGTGTAGTCCAGATGTTGAAAATATGGCCTGTGATCTTAGGGGTTCCTCTGGCTTGTGAAGCTCTACTGGACAGCTAGAACCTGTCTTTCCCTCCCAGAGACCTTAAGATCAGCTGAGCACAGGGAGCCAGTAGCAGCTCTGCACCATGCATCTATTGTGCTATAGTCTAACTAATAAAAGAAAAAACTGGATTTTTCTAAACAAATACAAAAAATATCTAAAGTACCCACCCACATGAATGGTAATATATGTATAATCTAGAAGGTACAGACAAGAGGGCCATCTGGGGCAGAATAATAACACAGCAGGTAGGGCATTGCCTTGCATACAGCTCACCCTAAGTTAGTCATCAGCATGTGCTGGTCTCAAAGCACCGCCAAGAGTAATTCCTGAGTGCAGAGCCAGGAGTAATTCCTAGGCATTCAGAGTGTAATTTGGCTTAAAAAAAAAAAAACCAAGGGCCATCTACTCAAAGTTTTGCAGGTGTGGCTGCAGTACCCGGCTGCTGGCAGTTGGCCAGACAGGAATGGAAATATTTACACCCCCGATTTCACTCTGTGGCCCTGGATGCTGGATGATGACCTGATGTAGAGGGAAAATAGAGCATTCTGGGATGAACCCAGGGACATGGCCGAGCCTAGTAAACTACCTAATAGACATATTTGATATACCAAAAGCAATGTGTAACCCGAGATGAACTGGAAAGGACAGACCAGACACACACGCTCTATTGCCCAGGAGACCCATAATACTTAGCCCATGGAATCTCTGAGGAATTGGCTAGTCCTGGCTGAGACCAGCATGCGCTCTAGAGTTGTAGTCGCATGGAGGAAGCCACGCTGGTTATGGAGCCGAGTTTGGCTACGCCTCTCCATAACAGTGGGCCGTGGCTACAAGCTCGCAGCCTCTCTTGACCTGATAGGCCCGAACAAGAGAGGCAGACCAGATGCACAGCTGTGACGGTGCGCAGCCTGCAAGCTTAAATAACAAAGTAAGCTAGGACCAGGTCTTTTCCAGGATCTTTCACATCTGTACACCATAATGATCATTGTAGTTGTAACAAAAATGAGGTGGTTGATGCAGAATAAGGAGCTATAATGTCACTAGGAACTACTGAACACACACATTTATAATTGCATCATAAGCCTTGGGCAGTTGCAGGAGGTGTGGGAGAAGAGAGAGAGTACAGGGACAAATAGAGACAAAAAAGAAGATGGGCAACTCAGATGCAGGGAGAGCAGCCATCCGGCTCTCCCAAGCTCAACAGATTAATAAGTATTATAGTATTCTATTGTGCCCTGTATACTATGTCATTTTATATTATTATATTAATATATCATATATCTTGTATTCAGTTGTTTCCATCATTTTAACAGAGCAGGCACCAGTCATTCCTGTCAAATGCTAATATAGTCAGGGCATCTACTCCTCCAGAGAGTTGTACTTGAGCTTCAATGTTCCATCAGGTCATGAGAATGAGATACCTCCAATTATTTACCAGTCTGTTTGGCTTCTCCAAATACAACATAGGTAGCTTTACTGAATACAGCTTTGCAGAATTGAATACTCTTTGTTAATTCACTTCCTCATCTTGTGCATTTATTATTGAACAGCCTGAAGCCTCTGCTCATAAGATCCAGGTGATGTACAGCTCAGATCTTCCTACTGCCGGTGAACTCTGAGTAATTAGGAGTTCAGATGTAGTAGCGGCACCACTAATATATAATTATGCCAAATATTATATATTAGATATACTCCTCCTCTCTCTCTCAGTAAATCTTGTCTAATATCTAAAATTATCAGCTCAGGGTTATCTTGGTTGCAAAAACCTCATATCTAGACGGAAACATAAAATTCACAGTTCCACATCCTGATGTTAGGTGCAGCATAAGTCCCCAGGACAGCCCTATACTATGGAAGCTCTAAAGGATGAAAACCGCCCATACATATTGCACAAAGATAGTGAATATGTAACTCAAATCTTTTTGGAAAAAAATCTGTTTGGCATAATTTATTAAACCATTTCTATCCCAAATTCTTAACTTTCAAAAGACAATAGATAAAATTCATGAGATGTTTCTACTTTGCATCTACTACTTTTTGAGACAGTATATCATTTATAATCTTAGTGTTTTGCATGCTTCCTGTGTAAGGAATACTACTGGACTACTGGTGGAGTTGTAGTTCAATCCCTATCCTAAAACTTTCACTGACCTTGAAAATGTCATTTTAAACTCTATTTGAACCAGCTATATCATTACTAATTAAATATCCTTTACATAATACTTGATCAATGCTAAAAAATGGCTGATAAAATCAAAATAAATTTCATTATCCAGCATATCATCAAAGGCATTCTCCGTTTAGCATATTTTATTATTTACCCCCTCTCAAGTTAGTATTTTCTATATCTTAAAAACACCACCAAAATCTTTAATGTAATTGCTAATCTTCCTATGGAAGGTGTAAGTCTAATATTTCTACTAATCTACCAAAAACCAAAGTAAAATTATGGACCTCGACCCATGTCCTGAAAGAAATGTTTGAATCTATTGGTGATAATAGAAACCAAGCCTTAGATTACTACCCTTGGGCTGCCACATGCAACAGGACATATGGAATGTTGCTGGTGCCTGCTAGGTGCAAATCAATGAATAGCAGGAATACGAGTGATGTCACGAGTGGATAGGAAGATTACTACTACATTTTATGTAGAAATTTTTTTGAGTGCGGTGTGAGAGATACACATAAAGGTCGTTAAGGTATGAGGTAAATACTGTGCATCCACAATATCAAACAGTTGCCCCAAGCATCGCCAAGTGGAGCCCTGTTATTTACCAAGTGTGTGTGGAGAGTCATCAGTACTCCCCATGTGGCCCAGGCCATAGTGCAGTTCAGAGCAAGCACCACAACATTCTTGGGTACGACATGGAACCCTTATTTAAGTTAAAAATTGGTAGAATGCCAGAATCCTTGGAGGTTTTTGACCAAACCAGGCTGGATATCCCACTTTTAAAATAATAAATTAAGATATCTCCATTATATATATAATACTGTGTGTATATAGCATAACCAATATCAGATCTTCAGCTTTCTCTAGGTGAAATTAGAACTCTTTTGAATATCTCCCTTTGTGGTTTGTTAAACGATCTCTTGAAAAAACAAGTATAAAATTTTAATAAGTTAGGCTAGTTATGGTTGATTGTGAATAGTGGACACATGCCTTTAGTAGAGTGCCTGTTGTTCCATTTACCAGAACACTGGAAGCACAGTTTAGAAAGAAAAGTATATGATAATGAGAGCACATTACCCACAGCCCAGTGCTTTATATTTAGAAACATAATGTAAGACTAAACATCATGTGGTGTTTGTTTTAATTAGCCTCTCACCCTTGAAGTTGGAGTGATTTGCATCACACTTTGGTATGTGAGATATAGGCACGTGCCCTTCAGAAACAACCTGAAATGTGCCAGTGTTTCTGCTTTCTCTTGCTTTACAGTAGGTAGAAAAAGAAAGTCCTCGAGACAAGTCAGATAGAAGAAGAAGAAAGTAAAGTTGTTCAGGTTCCGAGTCAGCCCAGAAGGATGCTTTTGAAAAGGATGAGAGAAGGGGTTCAAACACACCGGGCCAGTGGGAGAGAAGAACAGAGCATTTTTTTCTGCTTTTAGGTCACACCCAGCAATTCTCAGGAGTTACTCCACAAGCAGCTCAGGAACTACTCCTGGAGGTGCTAGAGGGGACCACATATGGGTTCTGCGGGGTCGAACCCAGGTCAGTCACATATACGACCTACCTGCTGTACTGTGCATCTGGCTTTGAGACCAGAGGCTCTTCAGGGCCACTGAAGCTACAGTATCAGCAGAAGATGATCTCTGTCTAAGCAAGTCATTTGTACCTGTTCGAAGTAAACTTGCAAAAATTCTTTTGCTTTGCATCATAATTACAGTGTTTTGCTTGGCACTCTAACGCATTCTCATATGGGAACAGATAATGATATACAGCTTTTGAATTAAAATCAAACCCAAATTTTTTTGTAAAAGTTTATTACTACATAATAAATCGGAAAGATGTATCAACAATAAGAATATACTGGGAAGAAGCATTAAGTCATTGTAATGAAGGCTCAACAATTGCAAAGTGAATTCTGCTTTTATTTTTTGAAGTACTTTTGTTTTACCCTTTGTCAAACCCCAGTTCATTTAGCTCAAAAGCTTCTATCATGAGATCAGTTAGTTTGAAAGCAAGTCACTTATTAATCCAAGCATTAGGGGAAGGGTCTTTCTTGCAGTAAGAAACTTTGTCACTTGTCACTTGTCTTCCTGTTGTTCATCGATTTGCTCGATCAGATGCCAATACTCTCATATTGAGAATGAGGTCCAACATTATTACTGTTTCTGCAGTATATTGAATCCATCCAGAATCCACATCATGTTAAACCACCAGGCTCTGCCATGGACACAGACATCCCAGAGTGATCTTATGTCAGACCATCAACCATCCAGGGCCACGGAACAGAGCCATGGCTGTAGATAAACCACAGTCACTCCTGCAACACCTCCAAGGGGCAGTAGAAACTTTTTGTAGAATTTTTATTAACAATATAATTTCATTTCACATTGCATGATATTTTGTAACCAGTGCTATGTTATTGGCCCTTCATATGCTTTGACCAGATTTTATGTTTTCTCTCTTTTGTTATTTTTATGCACAAATATATTTATTTTTAACATTTTTATTGTGAATTGAAATAGCCGAGCTTGAAAGATGAACCATTTTTCGGTTTTCTAATTTTTTATTTTTATTTTCCCCAAATTTTGGCACCATTTTAGACATGCGATTGCAGAGATGCTCATGCAGGAGTTCTGGTTCTAAGCGTTCCAACACCCAACCACTCCACCAGTACATCTCCCATCACCTGTGTCCTCTCCCTCCCTCCCTAACCTCAACTACTAATGGGGGTTCTGCATGTCTTCTCTGTACTCCTATATCTCCCACCCAACCAAATTCCCCACGCATCGGCGGAATGCAGTGTATTGAAGGACATCACTGTTTCCACTATGATGGACCGTGCGGCGGCACGCCCACCTGGACACAAACTGGTTTTGCTTCTAGTAAATCTGGTCGTGAGGTCGTGATCCACTGTCCGAACAGCGAAGATGGTGGCTAGTGTGGTGGGCGAGTCTCATCAAGTGCTTCCAGGACCCCCCCAGGTGATGGGCCTCCCATCTAAATCCAGAGCCCGTGGTCAGCTTAGCGGGAGGGTGTGGGGAAACGGGAGTTCCTGCCCTAGGCCCGTCTGAGGCCCGCTGGTATGGTGGTCACCCCGTGGGAACGCTCCTGGGCGGGCCACCAGGCTCCGCACAACATGGAGAGATGGCGACCGGCTCCATCTTGAGAATTCCCAGGCGTTCACCTATAGGGCTGCCTACCTGGGCCGAACTGGTTTTGCTCTGTCAATCTGGTCATGGGACTAGTTCCAGCGTCGGACAGCCAAGGTGGTGTGGTAGTGTGGTGGAGCGAGTCTCATCCAGCTGCTTCCAGGACCCTGGGTGATGGGCCCACTCCCAAAACCATCTCCCCTCCTGAGAGCCATGGTCAGCTTAGCCGGGAAAGCGGGTTCAGCTTCTCCAGAAACGCATCCGGGAAGCCCCACAAGATTGCATGTTTCCATATTTGCTGTCCAGAGTTGGAATTAAGAACTATGAATAAATAAGTGCTTCCACTCAGTTTCCTCTCCTTACACTCCTTAAAAATCATGAAGTTTTGAAAATAGAATCAGCCAGGCGGTGTTCCCAGATCATTGTTGCTATTATGCAGCTGAGACTTTATTTCACTATGAAAATTCAAATTCAAGAACTGCAGGCCATGTACAAGAGCCCGTGGGTCTCCCCAGCCCCTTTGGATTCTTTCTCTGTTTACTTTGGACAGTATTCTACAGTTGTCATTACCATCATTATCTTATTACTCTCATGAAATAGAGGCAGCGCCAGTCTCCAGTACAAACCAAAGAGAGGAACTAGTGCCAATTACACAATCTTGGATTAATTTGAAATGACTTTCTATTTTGGTCATGTCTGAGAGAGATTAACATCTGAAGGCAAAATGCTATTGATTTATCTACTCTTTAAAAACAAACTCTACTCCACATAGAAATTGGTTATTTATGAATCAAGATGCTTTTGTTTAAGAATTTTATTTTCTTCAGCCAAATCACCATTTTCATAAATGAAACCCTCTCCCAGCAATTCTAGAATATAAGTTACCAACAGAGTTTTGATATTTAAATATTGATGTAAATCTCAAAACTAACTGCGGCAGAGAAGAGATTCAAAGTAAAATAGAATCGCCGTATTTTCCTATAAAATGTGATTTCAGTGTATTTTAGTTTTTACATATTCTGAGGAACAGATCAAGTCCATTCCTCTGATATGCACAAAAGTTATTAGTTTTAAATTATGAATAAATAATTTTTAGGGAGAACATGGAATCCAAATGTATTAATAAAATTACATCTTTGTTATCATATACCACTGTGACTAACCAGCCTCTCATATAATTCTGTGTTCCAGGGAACAAGTTCCCAGCACTATTCCAAAAGTCACTTTTGTCATAAGGAGAATTTTAGTTGGTTTCTTAATGAATTTTACCAGTGGTCAAATCATCATTTATGTTCACCAACACTTCCAGAGTTATGTGCTCTAGTGGTAATAATAGATCTTGTTAATGAATAGGCTAAACATATTATTTGATTATGTAGCTTTGCTGTGCATTGCTATCATTATTATTGAGGAATTTTATTTTAAATAAATCCCCCCGCGTAATCTCAGGCAAACTTTATTTTAATCCTTCACTGTTTCTTCGGTCCATGATTACAAAAAATGCTTAGAGACACCCAGCTGATGAAATATCCATTGTGGCAGAAAATTATGATAAAACTTTTTGAGATGATTAAACTAATTCGATTTAAGAAGATAAAATTTGTTGATCACTAAATTATATGAAAGCTCTGTGGGTTTCTCTGAAAGCCTTTAAGTAAGCAATATCAGGGGTTCTCATCCTCTGAGAATACATTACTCCTTATTCCTCCTGAGCCTTTTGAGCCTGAGCTTGAGTCATTCTATCCTTCAAAACAGTTATTAACCGCACTTCCTCCCAAAGCTTTACTAAAACCACTACTAAACATTCATGACAAATTGGAAATGATCGTTAAAAAAGTATGATGCAAGTTTGTTTTCCACTCTGCTGACAATCATAATTACTAACCAATTTATATATTGATATATATTTTTCTTTTAAGAAAAATTTTATTTGAGCACTGGCAGTGTGAGATTGCTACTGATAGGGCTTCCCTCACATTCAAAGTTTACTTTTAAAGAGAATATTGTGGAGATAATGTTCAGCTGAATCCAGGCAATTCTTATTGTAATCTCAAATTTCAGAAGTTGAATGATCTTCTGAAATTCTTTACCAAAATATTTTTAAAACTCAAAAAGATC